>JAZHYW010013763.1:0-119047 GCA_037355805.1 Ixodes ricinus | reverse complement strand
GAAAGCCAAACTCCGGACGATGGCGTTCCGCGTTCTAACACGTTCAACGAGTGCAGTGGAGACTGAGGCAGCATTTCTCTCCACTACACTCGTCGAACGCGTTCGAATGCGAAAGCCAAACTCCGGACGATGGCGTTCAGCTTTCTAACACGTTCAACGAGTGCAGTGGAGACTGAGGCAGCATTTCTCTCCACTACACTCGTCGAACGCGTTCGAATGCGAAAGCCAAACTCCGGACGATGGCGTTCAGCTTTCTAACACGTTCAACGAGTGCAGTGGAGACTGAGGCAGCATTTCTCTCCACTACACTCGTCGAACGCGTTCGAATGCGAAAGCCAAACTCCGGACGATGGCGTTCCGCGTTCTAACACGTTCAACGAGTGCAGTGGAGACTGAGGCAGCATTTCTCTCCACTACACTCGTCGAACGCGTTCGAATGCGAAAGCCAAACTCCGGACGATGGCGTTCAGCTTTCTAACACGTTCAACGAGTGCAGTGGAGACTGAGGCAGCATTTCTCTCCACTACACTCGTCGAACGCGTTCGAATGCGAAAGCCAAACTCCGGACGATGACGTTCCGCGTTCTAACACGTTCAACGAGTGCAGTGGAGACTGAGGCAGCATTTCTCTCCACTACACTCGTCGAACGCGTTCGAATGCGAAAGCCAAACTCCGGACGATGGCGTTCAGCTTTCTAACACGTTCAACGAGTGCAGTGGAGACTGAGGCAGCATTTCTCTCCACTACACTCGTCGAACGCGTTCGAATGCGAAAGCCAAACTCCGGACGATGGCGTTCAGCTTTCTAACACGTTCAACGAGTGCAGTGGAGACTGAGGCAGCATTTCTCTCCACTACACTCGTCGAACGCGTTCGAATGCGAAAGCCAAACTCCGGACGATGGCGTTCCGCGTTCTAACACGTTCAACGAGTGCAGTGGAGACTGAGGCAGCATTTCTCTCCACTACACTCGTCGAACGCGTTCGAATGCGAAAGCCAAACTCCGGACGATGGCGTTCAGCTTTCTAACACGTTCAACGAGTGCAGTGGAGACTGAGGCAGCATTTCTCTCCACTACACTCGTCGAACGCGTTCGAATGCGAAAGCCAAACTCCGGACGATGACGTTCCGCGTTCTAACACGTTCAACGAGTGCAGTGGAGACTGAGGCAGCATTTCTCTCACTACACTCGTCGAACGCGTTCGAATGCGAAAGCCAAACTCCGGACGATGGCGTTCAGCTTTCTAACACGTTCAACGAGTGCAGTGGAGACTGAGGCAGCATTTCTCTCCACTACACTCGTCGAACGCGTTCGAATGCGAAAGCCAAACTCCGGACGATGGCGTTCAGCTTTCTAACACGTTCAACGAGTGCAGTGGAGACTGAGGCAGCATTTCTCTCCACTACACTCGTCGAACGCGTTCGAATGCGAAAGCCAAACTCCGGACGATGGCGTTCCGCGTTCTAACACGTTCAACGAGTGCAGTGGAGACTGAGGCAGCATTTCTCTCCACTACACTCGTCGAACGCGTTCGAATGCGAAAGCCAAACTCCGGACGATGGCGTTCAGCTTTCTAACACGTTCAACGAGTGCAGTGGAGACTGAGGCAGCATTTCTCTCCACTACACTCGTCGAACGCGTTCGAATGCGAAAGCCAAACTCCGGACGATGACGTTCCGCGTTCTAACACGTTCAACGAGTGCAGTGGAGACTGAGGCAGCATTTCTCTCCACTACACTCGTCGAACGCGTTCGAATGCGAAAGCCAAACTCCGGACGATGGCGTTCAGCTTTCTAACACGTTCAACGAGTGCAGTGGAGACTGAGGCAGCATTTCTCTCCACTACACTCGTCGAACGCGTTCGAATGCGAAAGCCAAACTCCGGACGATGGCGTTCCGCGTTCTAACACGTTCAACGAGTGCAGTGGAGACTGAGGCAGCATTTCTCTCCACTACACTCGTCGAACGCGTTCGAATGCGAAAGCCAAACTCCGGACGATGACGTTCCGCGTTCTAACACGTTCAACGAGTGCAGTGGAGACTGAGGCAGCATTTCTCTCCACTACACTCGTCGAACGCGTTCGAATGCGAAAGCCAAACTCCGGACGATGGCGTTCAGCTTTCTAACACGTTCAACGAGTGCAGTGGAGACTGAGGCAGCATTTCTCTCCACTACACTCGTCGAACGCGTTCGAATGCGAAAGCCAAACTCCGGACGATGGCGTTCAGCTTTCTAACACGTTCAACGAGTGCAGTGGAGACTGAGGCAGCATTTCTCTCCACTACACTCGTCGAACGCGTTCGAATGCGAAAGCCAAACTCCGGACGATGGCGTTCCGCGTTCTAACACGTTCAACGAGTGCAGTGGAGACTGAGGCAGCATTTCTCTCCACTACACTCGTCGAACGCGTTCGAATGCGAAAGCCAAACTCCGGACGATGGCGTTCAGCGTTCTAACACGTTCAACGAGTGCAGTGGAGACTGAGGCAGCATTTCTCTCCACTACACTCGTCGAACGCGTTCGAATGCGAAAGCCAAACTCCGGACGATGGCGTTCAGCTTTCTAACACGTTCAACGAGTGCAGTGGAGACTGAGGCAGCATTTCTCTCCACTACACTCGTCGAACGCGTTCGAATGCGAAAGCCAAACTCCGGACGATGGCGTTCAGCTTTCTAACACGTTCAACGAGTGCAGTGGAGACTGAGGCAGCATTTCTCTCCACTACACTCGTCGAACGCGTTCGAATGCGAAAGCCAAACTCCGGACGATGGCGTTCAGCTTTCTAACACGTTCAACGAGTGCAGTGGAGACTGAGGCAGCATTTCTCTCCACTACACTCGTCGAACGCGTTCGAATGCGAAAGCCAAACTCCGGACGATGGCGTTCAGCTTTCTAACACGTTCAACGAGTGCAGTGGAGACTGAGGCAGCATTTCTCTCCACTACACTCGTCGAACGCGTTCGAATGCGAAAGCCAAACTCCGGACGATGGCGTTCCGCGTTCTAACACGTTCAACGAGTGCAGTGGAGACTGAGGCAGCATTTCTCTCCACTACACTCGTCGAACGCGTTCGAATGCGAAAGCCAAACTCCGGACGATGGCGTTCAGCTTTCTAACACGTTCAACGAGTGCAGTGGAGACTGAGGCAGCATTTCTCTCCACTACACTCGTCGAACGCGTTCGAATGCGAAAGCCAAACTCCGGACGATGGCGTTCCGCGTTCTAACACGTTCAACGAGTGCAGTGGAGACTGAGGCAGCATTTCTCTCCACTACACTCGTCGAACGCGTTCGAATGCGAAAGCCAAACTCTGGACGATGGCGTTCAGCTTTCTAACACGTTCAACGAGTGCAGTGGAGACTGAGGCAGCATTTCTCTCCACTACACTCGTCGAACGCGTTCGAATGCGAAAGCCAAACTCCGGACGATGGCGTTCAGCTTTCTAACACGTTCAACGAGTGCAGTGGAGACTGAGGCAGCATTTCTCTCCACTACACTCGTCGAACGCGTTCGAATGCGAAAGCCAAACTCCGGACGATGGCGTTCCGCGTTCTAACACGTTCAACGAGTGCAGTGGAGACTGAGGCAGCATTTCTCTCCACTACACTCGTCGAACGCGTTCGAATGCGAAAGCCAAACTCCGGACGATGGCGTTCAGCTTTCTAACACGTTCAACGAGTGCAGTGGAGACTGAGGCAGCATTTCTCTCCACTACACTCGTCGAACGCGTTCGAATGCGAAAGCCAAACTCCGGACGATGACGTTCCGCGTTCTAACACGTTCAACGAGTGCAGTGGAGACTGAGGCAGCATTTCTCTCCACTACACTCGTCGAACGCGTTCGAATGCGAAAGCCAAACTCCGGACGATGGCGTTCAGCTTTCTAACACGTTCAACGAGTGCAGTGGAGACTGAGGCAGCATTTCTCTCCACTACACTCGTCGAACGCGTTCGAATGCGAAAGCCAAACTCCGGACGATGGCGTTCCGCGTTCTAACACGTTCAACGAGTGCAGTGGAGACTGAGGCAGCATTTCTCTCCACTACACTCGTCGAACGCGTTCGAATGCGAAAGCCAAACTCCGGACGATGGCGTTCCGCGTTCTAACACGTTCAACGAGTGCAGTGGAGACTGAGGCAGCATTTCTCTCCACTACACTCGTCGAACGCGTTCGAATGCGAAAGCCAAACTCCGGACGATGGCGTTCAGCTTTCTAACACGTTCAACGAGTGCAGTGGAGACTGAGGCAGCATTTCTCTCCACTACACTCGTCGAACGCGTTCGAATGCGAAAGCCAAACTCCGGACGATGGCGTTCAGCTTTCTAACACGTTCAACGAGTGCAGTGGAGACTGAGGCAGCATTTCTCTCCACTACACTCGTCGAACGCGTTCGAATGCGAAAGCCAAACTCCGGACGATGACGTTCCGCGTTCTAACACGTTCAACGAGTGCAGTGGAGACTGAGGCAGCATTTCTCTCCACTACACTCGTCGAACGCGTTCGAATGCGAAAGCCAAACTCCGGACGATGGCGTTCAGCTTTCTAACACGTTCAACGAGTGCAGTGGAGACTGAGGCAGCATTTCTCTCCACTACACTCGTCGAACGCGTTCGAATGCGAAAGCCAAACTCCGGACGATGGCGTTCAGCTTTCTAACACGTTCAACGAGTGCAGTGGAGACTGAGGCAGCATTTCTCTCCACTACACTCGTCGAACGCGTTCGAATGCGAAAGCCAAACTCCGGACGATGGCGTTCAGCTTCCTAACACGTTCAACGAGTGCAGTGGAGACTGAGGCAGCATTTCTCTCCACTACACTCGTCGAACGCGTTCGAATGCGAAAGCCAAACTCCGGACGATGGCGTTCAGCTTTCTAACACGTTCAACGAGTGCAGTGGAGACTGAGGCAGCATTTCTCTCCACTACACTCGTCGAACGCGTTCGAATGCGAAAGCCAAACTCCGGACGATGGCGTTCAGCTTTCTAACACGTTCAACGAGTGCAGTGGAGACTGAGGCAGCATTTCTCTCCACTACACTCGTCGAACGCGTTCGAATGCGAAAGCCAAACTCCGGACGATGGCGTTCCGCGTTCTAACACGTTCAACGAGTGCAGTGGAGACTGAGGCAGCATTTCTCTCCACTACACTCGTCGAACGCGTTCGAATGCGAAAGACAAACTCCGGACGATGGCGTTCAGCGTTCTAACACGTTCAACGAGTGCAGTGGAGACTGAGGCAGCATTTCTCTCCACTACACTCGTCGAACGCGTTCGAATGCGAAAGCCAAACTCCGGACGATGACGTTCCGCGTTCTAACACGTTCAACGAGTGCAGTGGAGACTGAGGCAGCATTTCTCCACTACACTCGTCGGACGCGTTCGAATGCGAAAGCCAAACTCCGGACGATGGCGTTCAGCTTTCTAACACGTTCAACGAGTGCAGTGGAGACTGAGGCAGCATTTCTCTCCACTACACTCGTCGAACGCGTTCGAATGCGAAAGCCAAACTCCGGACGATGACGTTCCGCGTTCTAACACGTTCAACGAGTGCAGTGGAGACTGAGGCAGCATTTCTCTCCACTACACTCGTCGGACGCGTTCGAATGCGAAAGCCAAACTCCGGACGATGGCGTTCACGCGTTCTAACACGTTCAACGAGTGCAGTGGAGACTGAGGCAGCATTTCTCTCCACTACACTCGTCGAACGCGTTCGAATGCGAAAGCCAAACTCCGGACGATGGCGTTCCGCGTTCTAACACGTTCAACGAGTGCAGTGGAGACTGAGGCAGCATTTCTCTCCACTACACTCGTCGAACGCGTTCGAATGCGAAAGCCAAACTCCGGACGATGGCGTTCAGCTTTCTAACACGTTCAACGAGTGCAGTGGAGACTGAGGCAGCATTTCTCTCCACTACACTCGTCGAACGCGTTCGAATGCGAAAGCCAAACTCCGGACGATGGCGTTCAGCTTTCTAACACGTTCAACGAGTGCAGTGGAGACTGAGGCAGCATTTCTCTCCACTACACTCGTCGAACGCGTTCGAATGCGAAAGCCAAACTCCGGACGATGGCGTTCCGCGTTCTAACACGTTCAACGAGTGCAGTGGAGACTGAGGCAGCATTTCTCTCCACTACACTCGTCGAACGCGTTCGAATGCGAAAGCCAAACTCCGGACGATGGCGTTCAGCGTTCTAACACGTTCAACGAGTGCAGTGGAGACTGAGGCAGCATTTCTTTCCACTACACTCGTCGAACGCGTTCGAATGCGAAAGCCAAACTCCGGACGATGGCGTTCAGCGTTCTAACACGTTCAACGAGTGCAGTGGAGACTGAGGCAGCATTTTCTCCACTACACTCGTCGAACGCGTTCGAATGCGAAAGCCAAACTCCGGACGATGGCGTTCAGCTTTCTAACACGTTCAACGAGTGCAGTGGAGACTGAGGCAGCATTTCTTTCCACTACACTCGTCGAACGCGTTCGAATGCGAAAGCCAAACTCCGGACGATGGCGTTCTGCGTTCTAACACGTTCAACGAGTGCAGTGGAGACTGAGGCAGCATTTCTCTCCACTACACTCGTCGAACGCGTTTGAATGCGAAAGCCAAACTCCGGACGATGGCGTTCAGCTTTCTAACACGTTCAACGAGTGCAGTGGAGACTGAGGCAGCATTTCTCTCCACTACACTCGTCGAACGCGTTCGAATGCGAAAGCCAAACTCCGGACGATGGCGTTCCGCGTTCTAACACGTTCAACGAGTGCAGTGGAGACTGAGGCAGCATTTCTCTCCACTACACTCGTCGAACGCGTTCGAATGCGAAAGCCAAACTCCGGACGATGGCGTTCAGCTTTCTAACACGTTCAACGAGTGCAGTGGAGACTGAGGCAGCATTTCTCTCCACTACACTTCGTCGAACGCGTTCGAATGCGAAAGCCAAACTCCGGACGATGACGTTCCGCGTTCTAACACGTTCAACGAGTGCAGTGGAGACTGAGGCAGCATTTCTCTCCACTACACTCGTCGAACGCGTTCGAATGCGAAAGCCAAACTCCGGACGATGGCGTTCAGCTTTCTAACACGTTCAACGAGTGCAGTGGAGACTGAGGCAGCATTTCTCTCCACTACACTCGTCGAACGCGTCCGAATGCGAAAGCCAAACTCCGGACGATGGCGTTCCGCGTTCTAACACGTTCAACGAGTGCAGTGGAGACTGAGGCAGCATTTCTCTCCACTACACTCGTCGAACGCGTTCGAATGCGAAAGCCAAACTCCGGACGATGGCGTTCCGCATTCTAACACGTTCAACGAGTGCAGTGGAGACTGAGGCAGCATTTTCTTCACTACACTCGTCGAACGCGTTCGAATGCGAAAGCCAAACTCCGGACGATGGCGTTCAGCTTTCTAACACGTTCAACGAGTGCAGTGGAGACTGAGGCAGCATTTCTCTCCACTACACTCGTCGAACGCGTTCGAATGCGAAAGCCAAACTCCGGACGATGGCGTTCAGCGTTCTAACACGTTCAACGAGTGCAGTGGAGACTGAGGCAGCATTTCTCTCCACTACATTCGTCGAACGCGTTCGAATGCGAAAGCCAAACTCCGGACGATGGCGTTCAGCTTTCTAACACGTTCAACGAGTGCAGTGGAGACTGAGGCAGCATTTCTCCACTACACTCGTCGAACGCGTTTGAATGCGAAAGCCAAACTCCGGACGATGGCGTTCCGCGTTCTAACACGTTCAACGAGTGCAGTGGAGACTGAGGCGGCATTTTCTCCACTACACTCGTCGAACGCGTTCGAATGCGAAAGCCAAACGGCCGGACGATGGCGTTCGCGTTCAACACGTTCCGGTCTGGAGGCTGCGGCGAAGGCCCATGAGGCTGCATTCCTGCGCTGTTCTGAAAGCGAACTTGACGACAAATGCCTAATCGTCAAACCGCCGACGACTGGGCAGCTCTACTCAAACGACGTTCGAGACGAGTGCTGTGAAGATCGAGGTCTACATGTTCTCTTTCATCTGAGACACGTCGATACGCGCTGTCAAAATGCGGTAAACCAGACGCCGTCGGACGACAGTTGCTTGCGGGAAGCATTCTGACGCTGAATTCAGCGAATACTTAGTGAGTCATGAGACTTATTCGTTTTTTCCATACATGAACGTCGGAACACGTTCGAATGTTGAAGGCCAACCCGACGACGACGTTCTGCGTCTCTAACACGTTCGAACGGCAGCTGCATGTGTGAGACTGTCGTCTGCTCTTTCACACGCTACGCTTGTCGTCTGCTTTTAGAGGACACCGGACCCGTAGACGAAATGCTGGCCCGGTACTTGCGATAGCAGTAAGTGCAGGCCTCAAAGACTTAAGTTTGAAGCTTGGTAAGCAGGCTCGACGTAAACAGTAGATACAAGGAGATGTTGATTATTGTTACCAGCGACCATCACCGACTTGTTATGCCTGATTCACTTCGTCCGATTCTGCTTGCAATTTTCAGTATCGACGTCGACCATCTCAGCTACGGTTCACGCTTTTGCAGCCCGAGCGACGTAGCGACTGAACATTGCGAGCGAAATCTCATAATGCGAATCAAGCTTTAGCGTACATTCTGCGGCGTCCACGCGGAATGAATCGCCGCATGTCAGATTATTCACGCAGTTTTGCGTGAACGAGCCTCGCTAATTCGCTGAACGCCGCTCATGAAGTCAGACATTGCCAGGAAGACGTAAAATCCGCGTTCGAACGCGAAACAGGCAGGGTACTGACTGACGGATAACATCGATTTCTGGTTCGTTTATGGGCGACGGCGACTGTTGCCCACACCCATCGCGCATGCGCGGCGCTGGTGGCGTCCGCTAGCGCTCGGACGCGGTTTGCAGTGAGCTGAGTTGGCGTGTCTACACTGCGTCGAACACGTTCGAATGCGAAAGCCAAACTGCGGACGATGAGCGTTCCGCGTTCTAACAGCGTTCAACGAGTGCAGTGGAGACTGAGGCTGCATTTCTCTCCACTACACTTGTCGAACACGTTCGAATACGAAAGCCAAACTCCGGACGATGGCGTTCCGCGTTCTAACACGTTCAACGAGTGCAGTGGAGACTGAGGCAGCATTTTCTCACTACACTCTCGTCGAACGCGTTCGAATGCGAAAGCCAAACTCCGGACGATGACGTTCCGCGTTCTAACACGTTCAACGAGTGCAGTGGAGACTGAGGCTGCATTTATCTCCACTACACTCGTCGAACGCGTTCGAATGCGAAAGTCAAACTCCGGACGATGGCGTTCAGCTTTCTAACACGTTCAACGAGTGCAGTGGAGACTGAGGCAGCATTTCTTCACTACACTCGTCGAACGCGTTCGAATGCGAAAGCCAAACTCCGGACGATGGCGTTCAGCTTTCTAAAACGTTCAACGAGTGCAGTGGAGACTGAGGCAGCATTTGTCTCCACTACACTCGACGAACGCGTTCGAATGCGAAAGCCAAACTCTGGACGATGGCGTTCAGCTTCCTAACACGTTCAACGAGTGCAGTGGAGACTGAGGCAGCATTTCTCTCCACTACACTCGTCGAACGCGTTCGAATGCGAAAGCTAAACTCCGGACGATGGCGTTCAGCTTTCTAACACGTTCAACGAGTGCAGTGGAGACTGAGGCAGCATTTCTCTCCACTACACTCGTCGAACGCGTTCGAATGCGAAAGCCAAACTCCGGACGATGGCGTTCAGCTTTCTAACATGTTCAACGAGTGCAGTGGAGACTGAGGCAGCATTTTCCACTACACTCGTCGAACACGTTCGAATGCGAAAGCCAAACTCCGGACGATGACGTTCCTTGTTCTAACACGTTCAACGAGTGCAGTGGAGACTGAGGCAGCATTTCTCTCACTACACTCGTCGAACGCATTCGAATGCGAAAGCCAACTCCGGACGATGGCGTTCAGCTTTCTAACACGTCTCAACGAGTGCAGTGGAGACTGAGGCAGCATTTCTTTCCACCACACTCGTTGAACGCGTTTGACTGCGAAAGCCAAACTCCGGACGATGGCGTTCCGCGTTCTAACGCGTTCAACGAGTGCAGTGGAGACTAGAGGCAGCATTTCTCTTCTACTACACTCGTCGAACGCGTTCGAATGCGAAAGCCAAACTCCAGACGATGGCGTTCAGCGTTCTAACACGTTCAACGAGTGCAGTGGAGACTGAGGGCAGCATTTCTCCACTACACTCGTCGAACGCGTTCGAATGCGAAAGCCAAACCCCGGATGATGGCGTTCAGCGTTCTAACACGTTCAACGAGTGCAGTGGAGACTGAGGCAGCATTTCTTTCCACTGCACTCGTTGAACGCGTCTCGACTGCGAAAGCCAAACTCCGGACGATGGCGTTCCGCGTTCTAACGCGTTCAACGAGTGCAGTGGAGACTGAGGATGCATTTCTCTCCACCACGCTCGTCGAACGCGTTCGAATGCGAAAGCCAAACTCCAGACGATGGCGTTCAGCTTTCTAAGGCGTTCAACGAGTGCAGTGGAGACTGAGGCTGCATTTCTCGTCCAGTACACTCGTCAAACGCGTTCGAATACAAAGCCAAACGGCGGACGACGGCGTGCCACGTTCTAACGCGTGTAACGAGTGCACTGGAGACAGAGGGTGCATTTATTTGCACCACACTCGCCGAATACGTTTGAATGTGAAAGCCCAACGCCGAACGACGGCGTTCTGCGTTCTAACGCGTTCGACGAGTGCAATGAAGACAAAGACTGCATGTGTCTGTACTGCACTCGTCAAACGCGTTTGAATACAAACGCCGAACGGCGGACAATGGCGTACCACGTTCTAACGCGTGCAACGAGTGCAGTGGAGACAGAGGGTGCATTTATTTGCAACACACTCGCCGAATACGTTTGAATGTGAAAGCCCAACGCCAAACGATGGCGTTCTGCGTTCTAACGCGTTCGATGAGTGCAATGGAGACAAAGGCTGCATTTGTGTCTAGTGCACTCGTCAAACGCGTTCGAATACAAAAGCCAAACGGCGGACGACGGCGTGCAACGTTCTAAAGCGTGTAACGAGTGCACTGGAGACAGAGGGCGCATTTATTTGCACCACACTCGCCGAATACGTTTGAATGTGAAAGCCCAACGCCAAACAATGGCGTTCTGCGTTCTAACGCGTTCGACGACGTGGAATGAAGACAAAGACTGCATTTGTTTGTACTGCACTCGTCAAACGCGTTCGAATACAAAAGCCAAACGGCGGACGACGGCGTGCCACGTTCTAACGCGTGTAACGAGTGCAGTGGCGACAAAGGCTGCATTTATCTGCACCACACTCGCCGAATACGTTTGAATGTGAAAGTACAACGCCTGACGATAGTGTTCTGCCTTCTAACGCGTTCGATGAGTGCAATGGAGAAAAATGCTGCATTTGTCTCTAGTGCACTCGTCTAACGCGTTCGAATACAAAAGCCAAACGCCGGACGACGGCGTTCCACGTTCTAACGCGTGTAATGAGTGCCGGGGAGATAGAGGCTGCATTTATCTGCACCACACTCGCCGAATACGTTTGAATGTGATAGCCCAACGCCGTACGATAGCGTTCCGCGTTGTGACGCGTTGAACGAGTGCAGTGTAAACAGAGGCTGTATTTGTCTCTAGTGCACTCGTCGAACACGTTCCAACGCGAAAGACAGATGCTGGACCCCGGCGTTTCGCAGCGTAACGGGTTCAACGAGGGCAGCGGACACAAGGGCTGCATTTGTTTCCACTGCACTCATCGAACGCGTTCGAAGGCGAAAGCCAAACACAACATTATGGCGTTTTGCGTTGTAACGCGTTCGAGGAATGTAGTGGAGAAAGGGGCTACATTTGTCTCCACTGCACTCGTCGAACGCATTTAAATGCGATAGCTAAACCCTGAACGCCGGCGTTCCGTGTTCTAACGGGTTCAACGGGGGCAGTGGAGGCACAAACGGCATTTGTCTGCACTGCACTCGTCGAACGTGTTTGAATGCAAAAACCAAGCAATGGACGCAGGCGTTCTGCGTTCTAATGCGTGCGGTGAGTGCAATAGAGACAAAAGCTGCATTTGTATCCACTTCACTTGGCGAAGGTATTCGAAAGCAAAAGCCAAACGCCGGACGGTGGCATTTCACGTTCTAACGCGTTCCTTAAGTGCAGTGGAGATAGACGCAGCATTTCCCTCCAGCGCACTCGTCGAACGCGTTCGAATGCGAAAGCCAAATGTCGGACAATGGCGTTCTACGTTCTAAGGCGTTCAACGCGCGGAGTGGAGACAGAGGCTTTGCATTTGGCCTTGAGCGAGCGGCCTCCCCGGCTTTGGCTGTTGCTTTGAGCGTAATACGAGATGAAGTCGACCTTCGGCTGCCGTCAGGATAGTGCTCCAGTTACAGGAGACACAGTTCACGTCTTCCGCATGACTTTAATGAGCACTGTACGCTAACAAAGTATCATGACATTAGTGGTATATGTATTATCAATGTGCAAAAGTTTTTATACATGCCCCTCAGGCCAACTACGTTTTGTTTTGTTTCTTTGAAGTGATGTGGAAATGGTCCTTTCTTAGACCGCGTTGAACCCGAATTTCGCAAGCTTCATTCGAGTTCATTGAGTGGAGAAAAAGGCGTGTCATTCTCGTTGTTGAGTTCCGTAACAATAAGAACAATGAGAAGTGAGGAAGATCTATCTCAAGCTAGGCACTTGACAATTGAGGCATAGTTAGAGAGGGAAGAACCGCAAGCTGGAAGCTTCGTGCTTGTGCCTTTCCCTTTTGTTCCCAATTCCTATGGGTAGATTGCTGTACATTGCAGAGTTCGCACGCAAGTTGTGTTTGACCTGGTTTTGACCGTATTCAAGTCCAAAACTTTCTCACTAAAGGGAAGTTAAACAGGGCAGGTACACAAATTATGGAAGATAATGTTCCAAGGGGCTTATCGAACGAACCTCGTTGCTTGTTAACAAGCTTGCAAAGGTACGGCTTTTGATGTATCTTCTGAGGGCAAGATTTGCTCAACAATTCAAAGCCATGTGTCAGCTCAACCATGACCAGGGTACGAATGAATACTACGGTGGTCATGGCTGCAAGTAGTTCAGAACCTCGTAAGAAAAAAAAAACTTTCGACGGCCAATATTTTTGGGGCTTTGGGATGTTGCCACCAACAACGAATCGGCAGTTAGTTGAAGCACAGTATACAACATCTCCCAGCTGAATATTCAGGAGTTGGCACAAAACTACCTTAGCAGTCTCAAAACAAGCCCAAATGGAAAGCCAAACCACGTACAACGTGCCCCCCCCCACATTTTTTTTAAATTAGCAATGTTTTTTTTATTTCAAAAATGTACTATTCATCGCCAAGCGCTTATTCTCTGCCCATATGTAGCGGTAGAGGTCCGAACCAGATGCGAAAGTTTCATCATTAACCATTTTCCTTTTCAAAGGTTTTAAGATTTTTTAAATTTGTATTAGGAAAATGGGACCAACTTTTGCCCATTTTTGGCAACTGGCGCCATCGAGCTCCATCTATACGAGAGCTCTGTCGGCTGCCATTTTCCCATTGAAAGTTTTAGGAAATAACATAACTTTTGAATAAGATAACGGTTAGTGCTGAATCTTTGGCGTCTGGTTCAAACCTCTAGTGCTATATTTGGGCAGGGTATGAGCGTTCAGCGATGGACAGTTTATTTTTGCGGTGAAATAAACCCTGTAAAATGTTTTTTGGACAACCTTTACATCAAACAGAGACGGCAGTATCGTTACCCACTTACGCTTTGACCAACTCGCATGTTTAGTTTAAAAAAAAAGAGCTAAGAAAAAAACGTGACGAAATTTACACACAAGAGAATATGACCCGGCAGAATATGGTTCTCTACGTGCTACAAAAGCATGGGTGATTGCGAAAATATTTCAATACGCATGGCACAAAAATGGAAATATTCTTGTTAGCGAAAAAGACAGTGATCGAGCGATCGTTGTAAAGAACGTCGACGACCTTCAAAATATCGGTTAAATGCATCTTGCCTAATGTATTATTTTAGACAGTTCCTGTGAGATGGCTAATGCAAACACCATGCTACCACGGCAGCTAAAAGATTGCTTGGGCACAGAAAATGCCCCAACTAAATATTTTAATTTAAACACAAGATCCGCCAAAAACAAATTTGTAGATTTAGAACTTTTTTCCACGCACTCAACGTCCCTTTGACGTTGTCATGTTATCTGAAACCTGGTTTAAATATAAGAGTGACGTTTTCAATCTTCCTGAATATAACACTGACTATGTAAATCGGCTATCTCATCGTGGCGGTAATATTTCACTAGTAATAAAAAATTGTAGGAGATACGAACTTTTGACGGAATTTCGTCTATCTCGAGATTACCATGAAGTACTTTCAATAAGAACAAACCAAAATGTTGTGTCAGTGTTCTATCATCCTCCCGATAGAAATATTTTTAAGTTTTGTGGAGTTTTGGATGGCTTCTTTGTGTTTAATAATGAAGACGTGTGCAACAACTTGATTTGGGTTGGGGATTTCGATGTTGACATGTTAAGTGATAGTAATTCAAAAAGGAATATCACTACAGTTTTTCAGATAAACGGTTGCATGAATGTAATAAATCAACCGACATGTATTACTAGCGCATCAGAAACATTGATCGATTTATTTATCATCCATTTCGACCAGCAGATTGTTAGATCAGGTGTTACAGCTTATGACATTAGCGATCACTTCGCAACTTTTTTTGTATGCGTAAAAATATCAGTAGCAGCAAAACCCCTATAATTCACACTTTGGTGGAAAGTATTACCCCTGACCATCTCGACCACTTCAAAGATAACTTTAGTAATGCAAACTGGGAAGTGGGTTTAGAAAAAAACTGAGGCGAATGAAGCTAACGAGAAATTTCTTCATATTTTCAAAACTAGTTATGAGAAGCACTTTCCCAGTCGAAAAGTAAGGAGGCTAAAAGAAGCCCGGTAACCACGAATAACGCTAGAATTAATTGCGAATGTACAAATGAAGAACAAGCTGTTTTTTGTGCCGTTCCGTTTGAAAACGAAGGTTCAGACTTGCCTCCACATCAGGTCGGTGCGACCAGACACCGAGTTGAAGAAATCGGTGAAGTAGGCTGCTCTGCAATTCTTTAGTTCCTTGTTTAAATGGTTCCCAAACGCCTTAAATACTTTAAGCTTGTCTGGGTCCTTCGTTTTTTTGAACGTTTGATACAGCTTGTTCTTCATTTGTACATTCGCAATTAATTCTAGCGTTATTCGTGGTTACCGGGCTTCTTTTAGCCTCCTTACTTTTCGACTGGGAAAGTGCTTCTCATAACTAGTTTTGAAAATATGAAGAAATTTCTCGTTAGCTTCATTCGCCTCAGTTTTTTTCTAAACCCACTTCCCAGTTTGCATTACTAAAGTTATCTTTGAAGTGGTCGAGATGGTCAGGGTAATACTTTCCACCAAAGTGTGAATTATAGGGGTTTTGCTGCTACTGATATTTTTACGCATACAAAAAAAGTTGCGAAGTGATCGCTAATGTCATAAGCTGTAACACCTGATCTAACAATCTGCTGGTCGAAATGGATGATAAATAAATCGATCAATGTTTCTGATGCGCTAGTAATACATGTCGGTTGATTTATTACATTCATGCAACCGTTTATCTGAAAAACTGTAGTGATATTCCTTTTTGAATTACTATCACTTAACATGTCAACATCGAAATCCCCAACCCAAATCAAGTTGTTGCACACGTCTTCATTATTAAACACAAAGAAGCCATCCAAAACTCCACAATACTTAAAAATATTTCTATCGGGAGGATGATAGAACACTGACACAACATTTTGGTTTGTTCTTATTGAAAGTACTTCATGGTAATCTCGAGATAGACGAAATTCCGTCAAAAGTTCGTATCTCCTACAATTTTTATTACTAGTGAAATATTACCGCCACGATGAGATAGCCGATTTACATAGTCAGTGTTATATTCAGGAAGATTGAAAACGTCACTCTTATATTTAAACCAGGTTTCAGATAACATGACAACGTCAAAGGGACGTTGAGTGCGTGGAAAAAGTTCTAAATCTACAAATTTGTTTTTGGCGGATCTTGTGTTTAAATTAAAATATTTAGTTGGGGCATTTTCTGTGCCCAAGCAATCTTTTAGCTGCCGTGGTAGCATGGTGTTTGCATTAGCCATCTCACAGGAACTGTCTAAAATAATACATTAGGCAAGATGCATTTAACCGATATTTTGAAGGTCGTCGACGTTCTTTACAACGATCGCTCGATCACTGTCTTTTTCGCTAACAAGAATATTTCCATTTTTGTGCCATGCGTATTGAAATATTTTCGCAATCACCCATGCTTTTGTAGCACGTAGAGAACTCATATTCTGCCGGGTCATATTCTCTGTGTGTAAATTTCGTCACGTTTTTTTCTTAGCTCTTTTTTTTTAAACTAAACATGCGAGTTGGTCAAAGCGTAAGTGGGTAACGATACTGCCGTCTCTGTTTGATGTAAAGGTTGTCCAAAAAACATTTTACAGGGTTTATTTCACCGCAAAAATAAATTGTCCATCGCTGAACGCTCATACTCCTGCCCAAATATAGCACTAGAGGTTTGAACCAGACGCCAAAGATTCAGCACTAACCGTTATCTTATTCAAAAGTTATGTTATTTCCTAAAACTTTCAATGGGAAAATGGCAGCCGACAGAGCTCTCGTATAGATGGAGCTCGATGGCGCCAGTTGCCAAAAATGGGCAAAAGTTGGTCCCATTTTCCTAATACAAATTTTAAAAAATCTTAAAACCTTTGAAAAAGAAAATGGTTAATGATGAAACTTTCGCATCTGGTTCGGACCTCTACCGCTACATATGGGCAGAGAATAAGCGCTTAGCGATTAATAGTACATTTTTGAAATAAAAAAACATTGCTAATTTAAAAAAAATGGGGGGGGGGCACGTTGTACGTGGTTTGGCTTTCCATTTGGGCTTGTTTTGAGACTGCTAAGGTAGTTTTGTGCCAACTCCTGAATATTCAGCTGGAGATGTTGTATACTGTGCTTCAACTAACTGCCGATTCGTTGTTGGTGGCAACATCCCAAAGCCCCAAAAATATTGGCCGTCGAAAGTTTTTTTTCTTACGAGGTTCTGAACTATTTGCAGCCATGACCACCGTAGTATTCATTCGTACCCTGGTCATGGTTGAGCTGACACATGGCTTTGAATTGTTGAGCAAATCTTGCCCTCAGAAGATACATCAAAAGCCGTACCTTTGCAAGCTTGTTAACAAGCAACGAGGTTCGTTCGATAAGCCCCTTGGAACATTATCTTCCATAATTTGTGTACCTGCCCTGTTTAACTTCCTTTAGTGAGAAAGTTTTGGACTTGAATACGGTCAAAACCAGGTCAAACACAACTTGCGTGCAAACTCTGCAATGTACAGCAATCTACCCATAGGAATTGGGAACAAAAGGGAAAGGCACAAGCACGAAGCTTCCAGCTTGCGGTTCTTCCCTCTCTAACTATGCCTCAATTGTCAAGTGCCTAGCTTGAGATAGATCTTCCTCACTTCTCATTGTTCTTATTGTTACGGAACTCAACAACGAGAATGACACGCCTTTTTCTCCACTCAATGAACTCGAATGAAGCTTGCGAAATTCGGGTTCAACGCGGTCTAAGAAAGGACCATTTCCACATCACTTCAAAGAAACAAAACAAAAACGTAGTTGGCCTGAGGGGCATGTATAAAAACTTTTGCACATTGATAATACATATACCACTAATGTCATGATACTTTGTTAGCGTACAGTGCTCATTAAAGTCATGCGGAAGACGTGAACTGTGTCTCCTGTAACTGGAGCACTATCCTGACGGCAGCCGAAGGTCGACTTCATCTCGTATTACGCTCAAAGCAACAGCCAAAGCCGGGGAGGCCGCTCGCTCAAGGCCAAAATGCAAAGCCTCTGTCTCCACTCCGCGCGTTGAACGCCTTAGAACGTAGAACGCCATTGTCCGACATTTGGCTTTCGCATTCGAACGCGTTCGACGAGTGCGCTGGAGGAAATGCTGCGTCTATCTCCACTGCACTTAAGGAACGCGTTAGAACGTGAAATGCCACCGTCCGGCGTTTGGCTTTTGCTTTCGAATACCTTCGCCAAGTGAAGTGGATACAAATGCAGCTTTTGTCTCTATTGCACTCACCGCACGCATTAGAACGCAGAACGCCTGCGTCCATTGCTTGGTTTTTGCATTCAAACACGTTCGACGAGTGCAGTGCAGACAAATGCCGTTTGTGCCTCCACTGCCCCCGTTGAACCCGTTAGAACACGGAACGCCGGCGTTCAGGGTTTAGCTATCGCATTTAAATGCGTTCGACGAGTGCAGTGGAGACAAATGTAGCCCCTTTCTCCACTACATTCCTCGAACGCGTTACAACGCAAAACGCCATAATGTTGTGTTTGGCTTTCGCCTTCGAACGCGTTCGATGAGTGCAGTGAAACAAATGCAGCCCTTGTGTCCGCTGCCCTCGTTGAACCCGTTACGCTGCGAAACGCCGGGGTCCAGCATCTGTCTTTCGCGTTGGAACGTGTTCGACGAGTGCACTAGAGACAAATACAGCCTCTGTTTACACTGCACTCGTTCAACGCGTCACAACGCGGAACGCTATCGTACGGCGTTGGGCTATCACATTCAAACGTATTCGGCGAGTGTGGTGCAGATAAATGCAGCCTCTATCTCCCCGGCACTCATTACACGCGTTAGAACGTGGAACGCCGTCGTCCGGCGTTTGGCTTTTGTATTCGAACGCGTTAGACGAGTGCACTAGAGACAAATGCAGCATTTTTCTCCATTGCACTCATCGAACGCGTTAGAAGGCAGAACACTATCGTCAGGCGTTGTACTTTCACATTCAAACGTATTCGGCGAGTGTGGTGCAGATAAATGCAGCCTTTGTCGCCACTGCACTCGTTACACGCGTTAGAACGTGGCACGCCGTCGTCCGCCGTTTGGCTTTTGTATTCGAACGCGTTTGACGAGTGCAGTACAAACAAATGCAGTCTTTGTCTTCATTCCAGTCGTCGAACGCGTTAGAACGCAGAACGCCATTGTTTGGCGTTGGGCTTTCACATTCAAACGTATTCGGCGAGTGTGGTGCAAATAAATGCGCCCTCTGTCTCCAGTGCACTCGTTACACGCTTTAGAACGTTGCACGCCGTCGTCCGCCGTTTGGCTTTTCGTATTCGAACGCGTTTGACGAGTGCACTAGACACAAATGCAGCCTTTGTCTCCATTGCACTCATCGAACGCGTTAGAACGCAGAACGCCATCGTTCGGCGTTAGGCTTTCACATTCAAACGTATTCGGCGAGTGTGTTGCAAATAAATGCACCCTCTGTCTCCACTGCACTCGTTGCACGCGTTAGAACGTGGTACGCCATTGTCCGCCGTTCGGCGTTTGTATTCAAACGCGTTTGACGAGTACAGTACAGACACATGCAGTCTTTGTCTTCATTGCACTCGTCGAACGCGTTAGAATGCAGAACGCCGTCGTTCGGCGTTGGGCTTTCACATTCAAACGTATTCGGCGAGTGTGGTGCAAATAAATGCACCCTCTGTCTCCAGTGCACTCGTTACACGCGTTAGAACGTGGCACGCCGTCGTCCGCCGTTTGGCTTTTGTATTCGAACGCGTTTGACGAGTGTAGTGGAGAGAAATGCTGCCTCAGTCTCCACTGCACTCGTTGAACGCCTTAGAAAGCTGAACGCCATCGTCTGGAGTTTGGCTTTCGCATTCGAACGCGTTCGACGAGTGTAGTGGAGAGAAATGCTGCCTCAGTCTCCACTGCACTCGTTGAACGTGTTAGAACGCGGAACGCCATCGTCCGGAGTTTGGCTTTCGCAGTCGAACGCGTTCAACGAGTGTAGTGGAAAGAAATGCTGCCTCAGTCTCCACTGCACTCGTTGAACGTGTTAGAAAGCTGAACGCCATCATCCGGAGTTTGGCTTTCGCATTCGAACGCGTTCTGACGAGTGTAGTGAGAGAAATGCTGCCTCAGTCTCCACTGCACTCGTTGAACGTGTTAGAAAGCTGAACGCCATCGTCTGGAGTTTGGCTTTCGCATTCGAACGCGTTCGACGAGTGTAGTGAAGAGAAATGCTGCCTCCAGTCTCCACTGCACTCGTTGAACGTGTTAGAACGCGGAACGCCATCGTCCGGAGTTTGGCTTTCGCAGTCGAACGCGTTCAACGAGTGTGGTGGAAAGAAATGCTGCCTCAGTCTCCACTGCACTCGTTGAACGTGTTAGAAAGCTGAACGCCATCGTCCGGAGTTGGCTTTCGCATTCGAATGCGTTCGACGAGTGTAGTGGAGAGAAATGCTGCCTCAGTCTCCACTGCACTCGTTGAACGTGTTAGAACAAGGAACGTCATCGTCCGGAGTTTGGCTTTCGCATTCGAACGTGTTCGACGAGTGTAGTGGAAAGATGCTGCCTCAGTCTCCACTGCACTCGTTGAACATGTTAGAAAGCTGAACGCCATCGTCCGGAGTTTGGCTTTCGCATTCGAACGCGTTCTGACGAGTGTAGTGAGAGAAATGCTGCCTCAGTCTCCACTGCACTCGTTGAACGTGTTAGAAAGCTGAACGCCATCGTCCGGAGTTTAGCTTTCGCATTCGAACGCGTTCGACGAGTGTAGTGGAGAGAAATGCTGCCTCAGTCTCCACTGCACTCGTTGAACGTGTTAGGAAGCTGAACGCCATCGTCCAGAGTTTGGCTTTCGCATTCGAACGCGTTCGTCGAGTGTAGTGGAGAGAAATGCTGCCTCAGTCTCCACTGCACTCGTTGAACGTTTTAGAAAGCTGAACGCCATCGTCCGGAGTTTGGCTTTCGCATACGAACGCGTTCGACGAGTGTAGTGGAGAGAAATGCTGCCTCAGTCTCCACTGCACTCGTTGAACGTGTTAGAAAGCTGAACGCCATCGTCCGGAGTTTGACTTTCGCATTCGAACGCGTTCGACGAGTGTAGTGAGAGAAATGCTACCTCAGTCTCCACTGCACTCGTTGAACGTGTTAGAACGCGGAACGTCATCGTCCGGAGTTTGGCTTTCGCATTCGAACGCGTTCGACGAGTGTAGTAGAGAAATGCTGCCTCAGTCTCCACTGCACTCGTTGAACGTGTTAGAACGCGGAACGCCATCGTCCGGAGTTTGGCTTTCGTATTCGAACGTGTCCGACGAGTGTAGTGGAGAGAAATGCAGCCTCAGTCTCCACTGCACTCGTTGAACCTGTTAGAACGCGGAACGCCATCGTCCGCAGTTTGGCTTTCGCATTCGAACGTGTCCGACCAGTGCATGACACAGCCAACTCATGCTTCACCAACAAACTCGGAGCGTTCCGGAGCGCCTCTAGCGGACGCCACCGGCGCCGCGCATGCGCGATGAGGTGTGGGCAACAAATCGCCGTCGCCCATAAACAAACCATTGAAATGCGATGTTATCGCTCAGCGTGAGTACCCCTGCTCGTTTTCGCGTTCGAATCGTTGATTTTACGTCTTCCTGGCAATGTCTGACTACGATGAGCGGCGTCAGCGAAATTAACGAGGCTCGTTACACCGCAAAACTTCGCGTGAATAATCTGACATGCGGCGATTCATTCCGCGTGGACGCCGCAGAATGTACGGCTAAAGCTTGATTTACATTATGAGATTTCGCTCGCAATGTTCAGTCGCTACGTCGCTCGGGCTGCAAAAGCGTGAACCGTAGATGAGATGGTCGACGTCGATACTGAAAATTGCAAGCAGAATCGGACGAAGTGAATCAGGCATAACAAGTCGGTGATGGCCGCTGGTAACAATAATCAACATCTCCTTGTATCTACTGTTTACGTCGAGCCTGCTTACCAAGCTTCAAACTTAAGTCTCTTGAGGCCTCGCACTTACTGCTTATCGAGAGTACCGGGCCAACATTTGGTCTACGGGCCGGTGTCCTCTAAAAAAGCAGACGACAAGCAGAAGCGTTTGAAAGAGCAGACGACAGTTCGAACGATCAGACGACCGTTCGAACTTCAAGACGCACTGAACGTAGTCCGCAGGTGGGCCGTACAACTTGACGGTTTTCCGGCGTTCATGTTGGAACAAAACGAATAAATCTGATGACCACAAGTATTCGTGAATTCAACCCAAAGTGCTTCCCGCCCAAGCAATTGTGGTCCGGCGGCGTCTGGTTTACCACTTTTATGGCACATATCCACGTTCTCGGACGAACCGAGAACATGAGCAACTGCATCTTCAAACCTTTCTCGACTCCTTTGGTATGAGTCCCGAGTCGCGGCGGTTTGACGATAAGGCATGTTGTCGTCCAAGTTCCGTTCAAAACAACGCATGGATATATCGACGCCTGACATGAGGGCCTTCCGCCCGCAGCTCCCAGACTCGTGAACGTGCTGAACGCGACGCCACCATCCGGCGCTGTGACGCTAATCAGAGATGAGTTCGTGTATAGCATAGTGGAAAGAATGCTGCCTTCAGTCTCCACTGCACTCGTTGAACGTGTTAGAACGCGGAACGCCATCGTCCAGAGTTTGGCTTTCGCATTCAAACGCGTTCGACGAGTGTAGTGGAGAAATGCTGCCTCAGTCTCCACTGCACTCGTTGAACGTGTTAGAAAGCTGAACGCCATCGTCCGGAGTTTGGCTTTTGCATTCGAACGCGTTCGACGAATGTAGGTAGAGAGAAATGCTGCCTCAGTCTCCACTGCACTCGTTGAACGTGTT
Organism: Ixodes ricinus; assembly: GCA_037355805.1. Lineage (NCBI taxonomy): Eukaryota > Metazoa > Arthropoda > Arachnida > Ixodida > Ixodidae > Ixodes > Ixodes ricinus. The sequence goes on along the minus strand of JAZHYW010013763.1, from coordinate 96,265 downwards.
AGAAAGCTGAGCGCCATCGTCCGGAGTTTGGCTTTCGCATTCAGAACGCGTTCGACGAGTGTAGTGGAGAGAAATGCTGCCTCAGTCTCCACTGCACTCGTTGAACGTGTTAGAAAACTGAACGCCATCGTCCGGAGTTTGGCTTTCGCATTTGAACGCGTTCGACGAGTGTAGTGAAGAGAAATGCTGCCTCAGTCTCCACTGCACTCGTTGAACGTGTTAGAATGCGGAACGTCATCGTCCGGAGTTTGGCTTTCGCATTCAGAACGCGTCCGACGAGTGTAGTGAGAGAAATGCTGCTCAGTCTCCACTCGCACTCGTTGAACGTGTTAGAACGCGGAACGTCATCGTCCGGAGTTTGGCTTTCGCATTCGAACGCGTTCGACGAGTGTAGTGGAGAGAAATGCTGCCTCAGTCTCCACTGCACTCGTTGAACGTGTTAGAAAGCTGAACGCCATCGTCCGGAGTTTGGCTTTCGCATTCGAACGCGTTCGACGAGTGTAGTGGAGAGAAATGCTGCCTCAGTCTCCACTGCACTCGTTGAACGTGTTAGAACGCGGAACGTCATCGTCCGAGTTTGGCTTTCGCATTCGAACGCGTTTGACGAGTGTAGTGAGAGAAATGCTGCCTCAGTCTCCACTGCACTCGTTGAACGTGTTAGAAAGCTGAACGCCATCGTCTGGAGTTTGGCTTTCGCATTCGAACGCGTTCGATGAGTGTAGTGGAGAGAAATGCTGCCTCAGTCTCCACTGCACTCGTTGAACGTGTTAGAACGCGGAACGCCATCGTCCGGAGTTTGGCTTTCGCAGTCGAACGCGTTCAACGAGTGTAGTGGAAAGAAATGCTGCCTCAGTCTCCACTGGACTCGTTGAACGTGTTAGAAAGCTGAACGCCATCGTCCGCAGTTGGCTTTCGCATTCAAATGCGTTCGACGAGTGTAGTGGAGGGAAATGCTGCCTCAGTCTCCACTGCACTCGTTGAACGTGTTAGAACAAGGAACGTCATCGTCCGGAGTTTGGCTTTCGCATTCGAACGTGTTCGACGAGTGTAGTGGAGAGAAATGCTGCCTCAGTCTCCACTGCACTCGTTGAACATGTTAGAAAGCTGAACGCCATCGTCCGGAGTTTGGCTTTGCATTCGAACGCGTTCGACGAGTGTAGTGGAGAGAAATGCTGCCTCAGTCTCCACTGCACTCGTTGAACGTGTTAGAAAGCTGAACGCCATCGTCCGAGTTTAGCTTTCGCATTCGAACGCGTTCGACGAGTGTAGTGGAGAGAAATGCTGCCTCAGTCTCCACTGCACTCGTTGAACGTGTTAGGAAGCTGAACGCCATCGTCCGGAGTTTGGCTTTCGCATTCGAACGTGTTCTGACAGGTGTGGTGGAGAGAAATGCTGCCTCAGTCTCCAGCTGCACTCGTTGAACGTGTTAGAACGCGGAACGTCAACGTCCGGAGTTTGGCTTTCACATTCGAACGCGTCCGACGAGTGTAGTGGAGAGAAATGCTGCCTCAGTCTCCACTGCACTTGTTGAACGTGTTAGGAAGCTGAACGCCATCGTCCGGAGTTTGGCTTTCGCATTCGAACGCGTTTGACGAGTGTAGTGGAAAGAAATGCTGCCTCAGTCTCCACTGCACTCGTTGAACGTGTTAGAAAGCTGAACGCCATCGTCCGGAGTTTGGCTTTCGCATTCGAACGCGTTCGACAAGTGTAGTGGAGAGAAGAGCTGCCTCAGTCTCCACTGCACTCGTTGAACGTGTTAGAACGCGGAACGTCATCGTCCGGAGTTTTGCTTTCGCATTCGAGTGCGTTCGACGAGTGTAGTGGAGAGAAATGCTGCCTCAGTCTCCACTGCACTCGTTGAACGTGTTAGAACACGTAACGTCATCGTCCGGAGTTTGGCTTTCGCATTCGAACGCGTCCGACGAATGTAGTGGAGAGAAATTCTGCCTCAGTCTCCACTGCACTCGTTGAACGTGTTAGAACGCGGAACGTCATCGTCCGGAGTTTGGCTTTCGCATTCGAGTGCGTTCGACGAGTGTAGTGGAGAGAAATGCTGCCTCAGTCTCCACTGCACTCGTTGAGCGTGTTAGAAAGCTGAACGCCATCGTCCGGAGTTTGGCTTTCGCATTCGAACGCGTCCGACGAGTGTAGTGGCGAGAAATTCTGCCTCAGTCTCCACTGCACTCGTTGAACGTGTTAGAACGCGGAACGTCATCGTCCGGAGTTTTGCTTTCGCATTCGAGTGCGTTCGACGAGTGTAGTGGAGAGAAATGCTGCCTCAGTCTCCACTGCACTCGTTGAGCGTGTTAGAAAGCTGAACGCCATCGTCCGGAGTTTGTCGTTCGCATTCGAACGCGTTCGACGAGTGTAGTGGAGAGAAATGCTGCCTCAGTCTCCACTGCACTCGTTGAACGTGTTAGAACGCGGAACGTCATCGTCCGGAGTTTGGCTTTCGCATTCGAACACGTTCGACGAGTGTAGTGGAGAGAAATGCTGCCTCAGTCTCCACTGCACTCGTTGAACGTGTTAGAAAGCTGAACGCCATCGTCCGGAGTTTGGCTTTCGCATTCGAACGCGTCTCGACGAGTGTAGTGAGAGAAATGCTGACCTCAGTCTCCACTGCACTCGTTGAACGTGTTAGAAAGCTGAACGCCATCGTGCGGAGTTTGGCTTTCGCATTCGAACGCGTTCGACGAGTGTAGTGGAGAGAAATGCTGCCTCAGTCTCCACTGCACTCGTTGAACGTGTTAGGAAGCTGAACGCCATCGTCCAGAGTTTGGCTTTCGCATTCGAACGCGTTCGTCGAGTGTAGTGGAGAGAAATGCTGCCTCAGTCTCCACTGCACTCGTTGAACGTTTTAGAAAGCTGAACGCCATCGTCCGGACTTTGGCTTTCGCATTCGAACGCGTTCGACGAGTGTAGTGGAGAGAAATGCTGCCTCAGTCTCCACTGCACTCGTTGAACGTGTTAGAAAGCTGAACGCCATCGTCCGGAGTTTGGCTTTCGCATTCGAACGCGTCTCGACGAGTGTAGTGGAGAGAAATGCTGCCTCAGTCTCCACTGCACTCGTTGAACGTGTTAGAACGCGGAACGTCATCGTCCGGAGTTTGGCTTTCGCATTCGAACGCGTTCGACGAGTGTAGTGGAGAGAAATGCTGCCTCAGTCTCCACTGCACTCGTTGAACGTGTTAGGAAGCTGAACGCCATCGTCCGGAGTTTGGCTTTCGCATTCAAACGCGTTTGATGAGTGTAGTGGAGAGAAATGCTGCCTCAGTCTCCACTGCACTCGTTGAACGTGTTAGAAAGCTGAACGCCATCGTCCGGAGTTTGGCTTTCGCATTCGAACGCGTTCGACAAGTGTAGTGGAGAGAAATGCTGCCTCAGTCTCCACTGCACTCGTTGAACGTGTTAGAACACGTAACGTCATCGTCCGGAGTTTGGCTTTCGCATTCGAACGCGTCCGACGAATGTAGTGGAGAGAAATTCTGCCTCAGTCTCCACTGCACTCGTTGAACGTGTTAGAACGCGGAACGTCATCGTCCGGAGTTTTGCTTTCGCATTGAGTGCGTTCGACGAGTGTAGGGGAGAGAAATGCTGCCTCAGTCTCCACTGCACTCGTTGAGCGTGTTAGAACGCTGAACGCCATCGTCCGGAGTTTGGCTTTCGCATTCGAACGCGTCCGACGAGTGTAGTGGAGAGAAATTCTGCCTCAGTCTCCACTGCACTCGTTGAACGTGTTAGAACGCGGAACGTCATCGTCCGGAGTTTGGCTTTCGCATTCGAGTGCGTTCGACGAGTGTAGTGGAGAGAAATGCTGCCTCAGTATCCACTGCACTCGTTGAGCGTGTTAGAAAGCTGAACGCCATCGTCCGGAGTTTGTCGTTCGCATTCGAACGCGTTTGACGAGTGTAGTGGAGAGAAATGCTGCCTCAGTCTCCACTGCACTCGTTGAACGTGTTAGAACGCGGAACGTCATCGTCCGGAGTTTGGCTTTCGCATTCGAACGCGTTCGACGAGTGTGGTGGAGAGAAATGCTGCCTCAGTCTCCACTGCACTCGTTGAACGTGTTAGAAAGCTGAACGCCATCGTCCGGAGTTTGGCTTTCGCATTCGAACGCGTTCGACGAGTGTAGTGGAGAGAAATGCTGCCTCAGTCTCCACTGCACTCGTTGAACGTGGTAGAAAGCTGAACGCCATCGTGCAGAGTTTGGCTTTCGCATTCGAACGCGTTCGACGAGTGTAGTGGAGAGAAATGCTGCCTCAGTCTCCACTGCACTCGTTGAACGTGTTAGAACGCGGAACGTCATCGTCCGGAGTTTTGCTTTCGCATTCGGAGTGCGTTCGACGAGTGTAGTGGAGAGAAATGCTGCCTCAGTCTCCACTGCACTCGTTGAGCGTGTTAGAAAGCTGAACGCCATCGTCCGGAGTTTGTCGTTCGCATTCGAACGCGTTCGACGAGTGTAGTGGAGAGAAATGCTGCCTCAGTCTCCACTGCACTCGTTGAACGTGTTAGAACGCGGAACGTCATCGTCCGGAGTTTGGCTTTCGCATTCGAACACGTTCGACGAGTGTGGTGGAGAGAAATGCTGCCTCAGTCTCCACTGCACTCGTTGAACGTGTTAGAAAGCTGAACGCCATCGTCCGGAGTTTGGCTTTCGCATTCGAACGCGTTCGACGAGTGTAGTGGAGAGAAATGCTGCCTCAGTCTCCACTGCACTCGTTGAACGTGTTAGAAAGCTGAACGCCATCGTGCAGAGTTTGGCTTTCGCATTCGAACGCGTTCGACGAGTGTAGTGGAGAGAAATGCTGCCTCAGTCTCCACTGCACTCGTTGAACGTGTTAGGAAGCTGAACGCCATCGTCCAGAGTTTGGCTTTCGCATTCGAACGCGTTCGTCGAGTGTAGTGGAGAGAAATGCTGCCTCAGTCTCCACTGCACTCGTTGAACGTTTTAGAAAGCTGAACGCCATCGTCCGGAGTTTGGCTTTCGCATTCGAACGCGTTCGACGAGTGTAGTGGAGAGAAATGCTGCCTCAGTCTCCACTGCACTCGTTGAACGTGTTAGAAAGCTGAACGCCATCGTCCGGAGTTTGGCTTTCGCATTCGAACGCGTTCGACGAGTGTAGTGGAGAGAAATGCTGCCTCAGTCTCCACTGCACTCGTTGAACGTGTTAGAACGCGGAACGTCATCGTCCGGAGTTTGGCTTTCGCATTCGAACGCGTTCGACGAGTGTAGTGGAGAGAAATGCTGCCTCAGTCTCCACTGCACTCGTTGAACGTGTTAGGAAGCTGAACGCCATCGTCCGGAGTTTGGCTTTCGCATTCAAACGCGTTTGACGAGTGTAGTGGAAAGAAATGCTGCCTCAGTCTCCACTGCACTCGTTGAACGTGTTAGAAAGCTGAACGCCATCGTCCGGAGTTTGGCTTTCGCATTCGAACGCGTTCGACAAGTGTAGTGGAGAGAAAAGCTGCCTCAGTCTCCACTGCACTCGTTGAACGTGTTAGAACACGTAACGTCATCGTCCGGAGTTTGGCTTTCGCATTCGAACACGTCCGACGAATGTAGTGGAGAGAAATTCTGCCTCAGTCTCCACTGCACTCGTTGAACGTGTTAGAACGCGGAACGTCATCGTCCGGAGTTTTGCTTTCGCATTCGAGTGCGTTCGACGAGTGTAGTGGAGAGAAATGCTGCCTCAGTCTCCACTGCACTCGTTGAGCGTGTTAGAAAGCTGAACGCCATCGTCCGGAGTTTGGCTTTCGCATTCGAACGCGTCCGACGAGTGTAGTGGAGAGAAATTCTGCCTCAGTCTCCACTGCACTCGTTGAACGTGTTAGAACGCGGAACGTCATCGTCCGGAGTTTTGCTTTCGCATTCGAGTGCGTTCGACGAGTGTAGTGGAGAGAAATGCTGCCTCAGTCTCCACTGCACTCGTTGAGCGTGTTAGAAAGCTGAACGCCATCGTCCGGAGTTTGTCGTTCGCATTCGAACGCGTCTCGACGAGTGTAGTGGAGAGAAATGCTGCCTCAGTCTCCACTGCACTCGTTGAACGTGTTAGAACGCGGAACGTCATCGTCCGGAGTTTGGCTTTCGCATTCGAACGCGTTCGACGAGTGTGGTGGAGAGAAATGCTGCCTCAGTCTCCACTGCACTCGTTGAACGTGTTAGAAAGCTGAACGCCATCGTCCGGAGTTTGGCTTTCGCATTCGAACGCGTTCGACGAGTGTAGTGGAGAGAAATGCTGCCTCAGTCTCCACTGCACTCGTTGAACGTGGTAGAAAGCTGAACGCCATCGTGCAGAGTTTGGCTTTCGCATTCGAACGCGTTCGACGAGTGTAGTGGAGAGAAATGCTGCCTCAGTCTCCACTGCACTCGTTGAACGTGTTAGAACGCGGAACGTCATCGTCCGGAGTTTGGCTTTCGCATTCGAGTGCGTTCGACGAGTGTAGTGGAGAGAAATGCTGCCTCAGTCTCCACTGCACTCGTTGAGCGTGTTAGAAAGCTGAACGCCATCGTCCGGAGTTTGTCGTTCGCATTCGAACGCGTTCGACGAGTGTAGTGGAGAGAAATGCTGCCTCAGTCTCCACTGCACTCGTTGAACGTGTTAGAACGCGGAACGTCATCGTCCGGAGTTTGGCTTTCGCATTCGAACGCGTTCGACGAGTGTGGTGGAGAGAAATGCTGCCTCAGTCTCCACTGCACTCGTTGAACGTGTTAGAAAGCTGAACGCCATCGTCCGGAGTTTGGCTTTCGCATTCGAACGCGTTCGACGAGTGTAGTGGAGAGAAATGCTGCCTCAGTCTCCACTGCACTCGTTGAACGTGGTAGAAAGCTGAACGCCATCGTGCAGAGTTTGGCTTTCGCATTCGAACGCGTTCGACGAGTGTAGTGGAGAGAAATGCTGCCTCAGTCTCCACTGCACTCGTTGAACGTGTTAGAACGCGGAACGTCATCGTCCGGAGTTTTGCTTTCGCATTCGAGTGCGTTCGACGAGTGTAGTGGAGAGAAATGCTGCCTCAGTCTCCACTGCACTCGTTGAGCGTGTTAGAAAGCTGAACGCCATCGTCCGGAGTTTGTCGTTCGCATTCGAACGCGTTCGACGAGTGTAGTGGAAAGAAATGCTGCCTCAGTCTCCACTGCACTCGTTGAACGTGTTAGAACGCGGAACGTCATCGTCCGGAGTTTGGCTTTCGCATTCGAACGCGTTCGACGAGTGTGGTGGAGAGAAATGCTGCCTCAGTCTCCACTGCACTCGTTGAACGTGTTAGAAAGCTGAACGCCATCGTCCGGAGTTTGGCTTTCGCATTCGAACGCGTTCGACGAGTGTAGTGGAGAGAAATGCTGCCTCAGTCTCCACTGCACTCGTTGAACGTGTTAGAAAGCTGAACGCCATCGTGCAGAGTTTGGCTTTCGCATTCGAACGCGTTCGACGAGTGTAGTGGAGAGAAATGCTGCCTCAGTCTCCACTGCACTCGTTGAACGTGTTAGAACGCGGAACGTCATCGTCCGGAGTTTGGCTTTCGCATTCGAGTGCGTTCGCCGGGTTCAGTGGTGACAAATGCAGCTAGCTTTAGGTCTACCCACTAATCATTGAAATCATAGCTCGGTATTCTGACGTCCACGCGCGCTCTCGGCTCCTCTCTTCGGTCTCTCAGTTCTTCGACTGCCACCAGGAGAACTCTGCGATAATATAAGGTACAATTCGCTTGTTCCGTATGCATTTGGTGACCGCTCTACATAACTAATACATTAGATAAACACAAATTCGGTTTGTATAAAGCGACATCATGATATTGTTTTTCCACCTCAAAATCAGCGTCACATCGCGGACTTCAATGTATTACAGTATCTGACAGCTTAAAGGGATTGTCTGTTAAACTTTTGTCTTTGAGAAAACAATTAAATTATATTTTCATTGCTTTTAGGAATAGCATCCGCACAGTATCCGAATTTTAATCCTCCGCCGCACAAGTAATTCAATTTTGAACAGAGCCCAACTGCTCAAATTGCACCTGTAAAACACAAAGCGTTTCCGTTGGCAACAGAGTTGACGTAACATCAGTCAAAGAGAGCGACCTCAGCTTTTGACCGCTGTCTCATTAAAATAACCTGGGCCGGCTTGCTAGAACAGCGTCTCAGTTGAGACTGGGTGAAAGAAAGCACTGCAAAGGCTGGGGCGCGCGAGCGTCTTGAGACGCAACTTGAGTCCCGCTCAGCTCGTGTGCTGGCTTTGGCAGTGCTTTCTTTCACCCAGTCTCAGCTGAGACGCTGGTTCTAGCAAGCCGGCCCTGGTTCTAAGAAAGATAAGATCTACGCTATATAGAGCCGCTCAATTCTTCGACGGTGATCTTTTTACGCACCATCTACCACTTTGCTAGAATCTGAGAATAAATCAACGCCCGCGACTTTGACACTACCATACTTCATGTGACGTCACGACACGACCAGCCATGCATACGTGCGAAATTTGGCATGAAGTTTCTTATTAATGCTCATAATTTACTTTACAAATATTGGGGAGTCTGTTAATAACGGAGATACCACATATGAGTATATTTAGACCCTTTCTACGTGACCGACGCAAATACTTATTAACTTCCGGATATCATCGGACAATCCTTTAAGGAATGCAGGGCGTGGTCCGTCCCTAGCATCTCAATACCATTTGCTAATCAATGTGATTGTAGCTTTAGCCGATAAGTATGCCAAAAAACGAATCACGAAGTAAGGAGTGTGGACGCATATTATACCCCTGCCGGCATTTCTTTCTGGATTCATTTTCGATCTAGTCATTTGTAGAACTCACTCCGCGCATGGCACTGATTGGTTTATCGAGCGTCCTGCGGAAAAGTATACTCGCACGGGCATTTTCTAGGGTGCATATTTGAGGCGATTGAGTTCGCTGCGAGTGACACGGCACAGCGACAAAAAGAATCACTGAGGCCACCGTGCGCCACGTCCCGCATGAACAACCAATACAGAAAAATATTTGCGTTAAGCGACCACGAGCCAATAAGGGAGCGCCCATGGTTCCCTACTTGAGCGTTTGGTCGGTCGCCAGCACGCGATCCACCAATCCACTTTTCAAGTTGCCTGGCAGCATGCGAAGCACCTTCTTTTCCAGTGGCCGTTTGGTCTCTTTGAACAAATGTAATTTTCTTCTTCACACGCAATTCAAAAATCCCCAAAACAAACTACAAAGCACTTTAAAAAAACATTAACTGTTTTGTTTTTTAGGCGAAAGCATTGCTTGTCCCATAAGCGAAAAAGCGGCGTATGTGGCCATAAAAATACGATTGAGCCGCACGCGCCGCTCAATCGCATGCTCAAGAACGGCTCTGTCCTTGGCGTCGTCTCTAAGGTCGTACTTGAGGTCGTCCTAGACCTCTAGGACGACCTTATTTGTCTCAGTACGCGAAAAAGCGGCGTCGTTATGCCCGAAAGATGGTCATAAAAATACGTTATCAAGCACGCGCCGCTTACGTTTACGTTCACGCTCAAGTGCGTGAGCGTGATGTCACCGCAGGAGAGCCGTGTGCCAAATGTGCGCTTCGGACTTCGTCTGTGCTCGTCGTGTGCTTTGTGCGATGGCCTGCGAGGTCTACATCCACGGCCTCGACATCGGCAGCAGCGTCCACATCTAGGGCGGCTTCCGCAGGCAAACGTGGCCGCCCACAGAAATACGCCACAGCCTCCTTAATTGTCCTGCTCTTGGCGTGGTTCTCGACGACCTAGACGTCGTCCTTAAGGTCGTCATAGAGGTCGCCCTAGAAGTCCTCTTAGACGTCGTTCTTGACGTCGTCCTCAAGGATGTCATCCTAGACGTCCTAAAGATCGTCCTCGGCGTCGTCCTAGACGCCGTTCCTGACGTCGTCCTCGACGTCATCCTAGATGTCGTTCTAGACGCCGTACTTGGCGTCGATCTGTAGGACGCCGTCCTCGTCGTCGTCCTATACGTCGTCCTAAACTTTAATACGCGTAGAAACATTACTCGAAAACATTTCCCCCGCGGGAGTACACTGCTTTCGCCATCCTACACGAAGCCGATTCACACGACGGACCGAATCGCGATTTTCATCCGCGGACCGTGTACCACGTGACCGTACGTCACCGATTCCAGGGATCCGCTCCTCGTCCGCGGACGCGCGGACTGATAAAGTCGCGCGCCTTTTTCACTCGCGGATTTTTGGTGGGAGACTGACTTCAAAAGCGTTTAGTCTGGCAACGGTGCATGGTTTCCTTAGTTTTCTGTTTCTGGACGATTAAAACAGAAATGGCGCATCGTTGTGTTTTGTGCGTTCGCTGGCTCAGTTTGTAGCGCGATTTTCGGTTCCACGCGTGCACGTGCAGAAACTTTGTCCGGATGACGCGACGCAGGTTCCGGTACTCCTCTGGATCCGTGTCAAGAAGCTCCCGTCAAAACTCGTCTAGCACGCAGCGGTAATTCTTGCACGTCCAATTAGCCTTTAACCTAGCAAGACCTCTCTTGTGACTGTGGTGAACTTGAGTGTTGTGCACGAGCGCAGAATGCGTGAAGGCATCTCCAAACGCTCCTTCGCGAGCCCAGAACTTCGTCGCGTCTACGCCGAACCCTTCTCGAGAAGGACCATGCCTGTGTCACTGTCATGCTTTGGGTTAGTAAACCTTGTGGCGTTTCGCGCGAAGCCTATCACATTGTTTAGTCTCGATCTATACGAAACAGCGGCATACGATTCTTTATCGTTGTAACGAACGTCAATTTCTTTCTAGGACAACGGTGCCACTGTGCGATGTTGGAGCTTCGCGGCACTCTGGGGCGGCGAACAGGTTCGGTCCGTCCTCGCTGGCGTCTGCTCGTCGTCTTCCTCGCGTGGATGGATGCGCTCGGGAGACGGACGAACCAAGGACATGTCGTCAAGTGATCAATCCATCCGCGGATCAGTCCGTCGTGTGAATCGGCCTTAAGCAGTCTCCTGTAATCTTTTTGTCCTAAAAAACAAAAGACGTTTACAAATCTTCGTAACGTGAAAATAGAGCGCACCTCTATTTTCACACTACGGAGATTTGTAAAACGTTCTCCTGTAATTTTTTTGTTCTAAAAAACGAAAGACGTTTACAAATCTCCGTAATGTGAAAATAGAGCGCAGCTCTTGGGGAGGAGGAGGGAAGGGTACGAAAAGGAGTGTATACCCCTCCTCCTCTCCTCCTCTTCCTCTCCCCCTCTCCTAGCCTCCTCCTCTCTTTTTTCTTCTCCTCTCCCCTGCTCCTCCCCTCTTTCCACCTCCTCCTTCCGTCCTCTTCCTTTCCTCCTCCTCTCCTCCTCCCGCTGAATTAGTTCAAGGGTGGCGTGATACGAAGTCGTGACGTCATTTTCCCCGCTAAATTTAGCAGGGAAACTGAATTGGTGTCAAGGTCACGTGACGTTAATTTCCCTGCTAAATTTAGCGGTGAAGCTTAACCCGCTAAATTTAGCGGGAAATCTTTCTGCTAAATTTACCGGAAATTTGTTCCCGCTTAATTAAGCGGATGAGCTTCCCCCTTTATTTAGCGGAACAAATTTTTCCGCTAAATTTAGCAGAAAAGCTTTCCTGCTTTATTTAGCGGGAAAATCTCCACGCTAAATTTAGTGGAAAAACTTTACCCCGCTAAATATTGCGGGGAAACGCCCCATAATGAAACGCACGCGGTTACGCCGACGGCGACGCCGCTCAAGCCGGAAACGGGCGCCTAAGAGCTGCGCTCTAAAACGAATTAAGCGTCGCCGAACGCCCCCGTCTCTGTCCAAATGTATTCGCGACTCCAATTCACTACAGGACGCCACTTGTTTTCCTAAATGGTGGTTATACTGAGGGTCGGGGTTGCGTGCCGGTAAACCGGTTGCTGAGCCTGTCTGGTGTGCTGGCTTCACTGAGCGACACAAATTATTCCTGCTTTTACGAGTAACCACGGATGTTATGAGCGCAGGTCACCCGTTTATCCTGAAAATAAAAGCGGTGTTTAGAGTAATAATTACGCCAGGAGGCACGTTTTAGTTATGGAACGAAACCGAGACTAACCTTTATTTTGGATTTAATTTCTCGGTATACTGTCGAGACCGGTTCTAACAAAGTTGTGGTCACGTACGCACGCACCGACCCAGCGACTTTAGACCATCTTAACTTTCTAGTCAAGTCAAGAACCACCAGATACGCTACAAAGTCAACGGGACTCGGATATCCCTTCGTGATATCCGACTTCGTTATAACCGAAGTCGGTTATAACGAAGTGCAAAAGGGAATGGGAAATCGTAATCGCTTCGCTGTAGCCGTTATTTCGTTATAACCGACTTCGTGATAACCGGTCTCGACAGTAGGCGTTTTCTGGCAGGTGTGCTTGGGCACCGCCATAATCGACATTCAGTTTTTGTTTCCTTTTATTTTGTTCACTTCACTTCATCGTTGCCACAGCAGGACATGTTATTGCCACTTTATGTGGTACTGTGTCCTTGTCCCCAGCATAGGCCTTTGTGGAGGATCATCAACGCCCACTTCGGTGGCTCGGCACCTCGGTAAGACAAGAGAAGGTCGGCAATGGCGGGTCAATCTGGGACCTGTTTAAAGCGTCTATAGGTGTGCATTTCGGATTCTTCCATAACTCAAGATGTGTCTCACAGCGTAATCATTAAACTAAAAAAGTGGATCGTGGATTTTTTTTTTTGTGACATATGCGTCTTTTGTTTTGGCATTTCAAAATATTTTGGAGTGTTCAGTGTCCCTTTGAAGACAGGGTATTTCATTCACCCTACAAATAACACAAAAATATTACATTTGTTAAAATTAAATATTGCTGATATATGTGTTTTGCAGTCCTTTCTCGCTCAGATAATTGTCATGTGAAATAATTTAACTGCGGGCCTTTCTATGGGTTTTTGAATATAGAGGTGATTAATTGGTTTGACATTAGTCCCGGCACACGAATAACAGAATCAATCCAAATTTTACAAAATATCGCCACGGGTAATGAGTTTAGAATAGGTTCACAAAACGTGTAAATTAAGAAACGCTGTTCTCACTGCACAAACCCAACGACAGAATTCGAGTCAGACAGCAGAAGTGTGTCTGTTATCTAAGTCAACACGTGACGCATAGGATTTTATATTACATTCAATGTTTGATTGTTTCTCTATCTTGATAACGATGCCAAAGCTTTTCATATGCTAAAAAGAAACCAAAGTGACACCTTTCTGGAAAGTCTATTGTGGTCAAATGGCTTATTTTTTGTGATCGTGGCATTTTCTGGAGGCCTACATTGCCGAAATTCGTATTAATATTCATAATACAATTAAGATATTTTAATGCATTATTTTTCAAGCGCTAATATAATATGCTGCTTATTATCCAATTTCAAACGCGCGAACAAGTATGGCAACCAAAAGTGTGCAAATTATCATCACTGGTGCCAATCGAAGTATTTTTAATTAACAAATTAGAAAATAAAAATAGTCTAAAATCAATGAAAACATTCTAGCTAATCTGAGAAATCCATGTAAAATTACATTGATTGTGGGTAAAGCAAATGGTACTATCAAAGTCGCGACTTTTGACAATCGGCAAGACTTCCAAAGTCACCACCAAGCCTTCCAAACCAAATGCCTATAAAAAGATTAAAAAAACAGCTTGTTTTTTTTCATTTTTTAATTACAGTTTTTTTTTTTTTGGGGGGGGGTTGTTTTTTGTATTACGTGGTTTTTTTGTTGTTTTTTTACAAACCGTCATTTTACCAATTTCAGCCTTTCCATTTCGAAGGAACGCCTACCCTCAGACCCGTCTGCTCCCTGCAGCATGTTTCGTTGGCGTTGGAAACCGGCAAAACAGTAGTGAGTTTTAGTATTGCGCATACGAGCGAACGCAAGCACTGTGTGTTTGCGCTGTAACTTTGCGTTTTCATCCTGCGCGCGCGCAGAGCCCGAAAATTGCGGTCGTGGATTGGAGCACGGCTTCTATGCGCGTGAGCAGCGTGGAGCACGCAACTCTAACGCAAGAGCATAGCACTTGCGTTTGCTTCAATACGCAATACTATAACTCTCTAATACTAAACTCTCTAATACTAAACTAGAACTGACGTTCGGGTTAAAATCTCGCCTTTCCTTCATAAAGCACTACTACTACTACTCTAATAAGGTATAATCCCATACCGGCTACAGCGCAACACTGGGGCAGTGAAGATTGCTGTTTGCATTCGGAAACCATGCGAGCCTTGATCGCGAACAGCTCCGCCGTGCCCGCTAAGCAGGAGAACCGGGGGACCCTCATTAGAGTGCTTCCCGATTCCGCCGCGGGAGGGCGAGCAACAAGCTGGAGATGCGAATAGCGCTAGATGTCCGAATCAGATGGCAATGTCACAGAACTAACCGTTATTTTATTAAAAAGATATAGGCGATTTTCAGAATTGTTCAATGGGGAAATGGTGGCCGACGAAGTCCTCTTAACGGGAGATGAATGGAGTGACCTACTGGGAACGGGCATCATTTTGTCACCGTCATCCGGAAAAACCCAGCTTGCCGAACCCCTGGCGGTTCCGATGAGTACTGGAACAAGCTCGGATCTGAGATTATATTAAAGTATTCCTGAGCGGAGTGAGGGGTTTCCGCGCATAGTGTGGAGTGTTTTCAAGGCCGGAATTAGGGATCGCGAATTCGTTTTTCTACCATCGGAGCCACCTTAGTGAGTTCGCTTTAGTTCCGGTATCCTTCCAACGAACCAAACGAAGTAAGTAATTCAATCCAATCCACTTAGCCAAAATTAATATGCTGTCGACGAAACGTCGCAGTTGCATGTTTTCAAGAAAGAAGTTCTCACGAAACATTCCGGTGTCGACGAAACATATCTCCATGAACTATGTCAATGAAACGTATGTACATAACAAAATTCCCACGAAACGTGTTTCGACGAAACGATATGGACCCCTGCCGAGCACACGCGTTTGTGCAATGAAAGAGTATTTCAAGGCATCATGCTCCCGCGTGCAGTTTCCCCTTCGCTCACACTTACGGTCAAAGAGAGGTTGCCTTCTGTCTATGCGCAGTGCCAACCCCTTTCCACCTGAACACGTGCTTGTTTATCAATATTGATTTGGTTTATGATTTAAACTGCGATTCAGCTAAGGTTAGAGAAAAACCTACGCTACTGGCCATGAGTGTCACAATCAACACAGAATGTTCACATGTGGCCGCTCGCGTGGGTACACGTTGTTGTGTGTGAAAAACAATTGTAAAGGTGCAAAATCACTTGGCGAAAGTTCGCTGTCAGTACTCGTCTTGTGGAAAGCCCTTGACCGAGAAGATTGTCAGCCATCAGCAAGTGGATTTTTTCCAGCCACCCAGAGTTCCAATGCTTCCACTTGTTCTATTGTAAGCAATCAATATTCAACGTACTCCACGCCTGAATGTAATAAAGTACTATGAAAATGCAGACATTACAGCCTTATAAGTACGGGTACAAGCTTTAGCTTTCGATGCGCTAAAGAGTGTAAAATGTTTCGCTTTTTCATACTTCATCAGCGCGCGCCATGTGAGTACGTACACAATATTTGACATAACGTCATACTCCACCCGTTGCATATTTTTTTATATTTTGCACAACTATATTTTGAACGAAAAAAACACCAAATTAACGTTGCCACATTGCTTAAAATTTGTGACAGCTATCCATAAAATTAAAATAATTGATAGGCTGTATCATTTTAACAATCCTTGCACTAAGTGCTTTTTATCATTTAACGGTGTGAGTAATTTTGTAACATTGTCATTACTCTTGTTGTGTTGTAAGCATATAACTTTTGTGGCAGTTCTACTTCGTGTTTACTAAACTGAATAGCTACAACAGCTGAAGCTCATTATTGTTTGTGTTTTCAAGTCTCACACTCAAAATAAAAACCGCAGTGACCTAAAATGAGTCATCTGACCAAAAGAAAATAGTTTATTTTTTTATTTATTGAAGTATTGAACTGGTCTGTGATGATGGTGGCTGGTGTTGAGACAGTGCGATGGGCACGCGAGCGCCGGCTGCTGCGCGAGCCATGCTCCTTCCGCGTGCCCTCATTCGGGTTATGGCTTGCTAAGTACATGTACGAATAAACCCTTGGTTCTCCGCGCCCGACACACCGATGCCTCGAGTGGACTACATTACACTGGCGACGAGGTAAACGTGAGGTCTCGGCAACGACAGCGCTCCACCGCAGCAAGTATGACTGCGCATGCACCCTTCGAAGAGTTCACGCCAAATGACCCTGCGTCCTGGCCACGCTACATCGAGCGCCTAGAATTTTACATCGTGGCGAACAATATCACCACGACAGAAAAGAAACGAGCCGTTCTCTGCAGCGTCTGTGGCTCGGCCACATATGCCATCTTGCGCTCTCTCTGTTCGCCCAGAGCTCCAGTCGAAACACCATACAAGGACATCATACTCAAGCTTCATGAGCACTTCGCTCCCCTGCCGCCGGTAACCTTCGCGCGATTCCAGTTTTTCAAGCGGGGCCAGCGTTCTGGGGAGTCTGTGGCAGATTTCGTAGCAGATCTCCGACGTTTGTCTGAGCACTGCCAGTTCGCTGAGATGCTCGACGACATGCTTCGTGACCGCGTAGTTTGCGGCGTTCAAGACGACGCGTTGCAGCGACGTCTACTCGCCGAGCCGAACCTAACACTGTGCAAGACCCTAGACATGGCGAAGGCGGCGGAACTAGCCAAATTCCAGACCATCGAAATCCGTACCCCTGCTAAACCGGAGCCTACGGCGGTATCAGAAACCTATCGCGTGGGGATCGACGCAACGTCAAGGTCGCCGCGTGGAAGCACCGCACCGCGCGCGTCCAGCTCTCCGCCTCCCGAATCCAGCTGCACAGCTGCAACCATGGAGGGCAGCCTGAAGCCAGGTTCGCCAGGTACATGCTGGCGTTGCAATGGAGCGCATAACGCAAAAACGTGCCGCTTCGTTGGGGCGGTATGCCATTTCTGTAATAACAAGGGCCACATTGTCGCTGCGTGCCGCCAAAAGGAGAGAGCCGAACGTCGACGGTCAGCAATCCGCAACAACAGGCTGGAGACGGTGGACCCATTGAAGAGAGACTACTGTGTCTTCGCCGTGGAGCCACCCGTATTTTGCGATGTGGTAATCAACGGCTGCAATCTGCGGATGGAAGTTGACTCCGGGTTGGCTTTTACGGTTGTCAACCCGCGTGTGATGCGCCAGCTCCGCATTTTCAAAAGCAGCCTCAAGCCGTGCACCTTCCAGCTGCGCTCTTATACACGGCAGAGTCTTCGGATTCTCGGAAGCGCAACAGCGGACGTTTCCTTCAAGGGCAAAAGCGTGAAATTGAAGCTTCTGGTTGTAAAGGGATTTGGCGTCCGTCTCTTAGGGCGCGACTGGTTCCGGTCCTTGGGCATTTCCCTGGAGGGTGTCAACCATGTAGACGCCTCGTTGCAGCATGTTCAGGCAGCCACAGTCCATAATGTGATGGACGAATTTTCTGAGCTGTTCCAAGCAGGACTCGGGAGAAGCAAGGGGCCGCCGGTTCGTGTGGATATCGACCCCGCCGTGAGTCCCAAGTTTTTTAAGGCCCGCCAGGTGCCACTTCCGCTGCTGCCTAAAGTCGATGAGGCCATCGATAAACTGGTGGAACAAGGAATATTTGAGCCTGTTCGTCACTCTTCCTGGGCAACCCCCGTCATGCCCATTCTCAAGAAGAATGGAAACATCCGCCTATGCGGCGATTACAAGTGTACGGTAAACCGTGCCCTCCGGTGGGAAACATACCCCTTGCCTACGGCTGATCAGCTGTTTGCCAAACTGGCTGGGTGTCAGAAGTTCTCCCAGCTAGACTTGGAACAGGCATACCACCAGAAGGAAGTAGACAAGGATACAGCAGATCTCCAAACTGTCAACACTCATCGAGGACTCTTCCGGGTCACACGTCTACAGTTCGGCGTTGCTACAGCCGTAGCAATCTTCCAACGCTACATGGAAGAACTGCTCGCCGGACTTGATGGTGTTCTGGTGTTCCTCGACGACATTGTGATTGGTGGTAGGAACAGTGAAGAACACGAAGCCCGCCTCCGGGCCGTGCTGAAGAGAATCAGTGACGACGGTCTCCGCCTGAACAAGGGCAAGTGCAAGTTCGGAGTGTCTCAAGTGACGTTCCTGGGGTACCTAGTTGACAGGGAAGGCATACATCCTACGGAAGACAAGGTTCTGGCCATCAAGACCGCTCCCGAACCGGAAGACAAACAGCAATTGCAATCCTTCCTTGGCCTCTTGAATTTCTATGGTCGGTTTCTGAAAGGGGCCGCTCATGTTTTGGAGCCTCTTCATCGGTTGCTGGACAACGGTGCTGCATGGGAATGGGGAAGGGAAGAAGCGACAGCTTTCCGACAAGCCAAAGATCTCTTACAGTCGTCCGCGGTCCTGGCACATTATGATGTCACCCTCCCCTTGGTATTGGCCTGTGATGCTTCGTCGTATGGGTTAGGATTCGTCATGAGCCATGTCTCACCGTCGGGTCAAGAATCTCCAGTAGCTTTCGGGTCAAGGACAATGACACAAGCAGAACGAAACTACTCACAGACGGATCGTGAGGCTTTGGCTGTCATAGCGGGAGTGAATAAGTTTCATCAATTTCTGTACGGACGGCATTTCAAGATTTTTACGGACCACAAGCCCCTTCTGGGGTTGCTGCACCACAGCAAACCGATTCCCCAGGTCTTGTCACCACGCCTTTTGCGCTGGAGCCTGATGCTGGCGCAGTACGACTACGAGCTCATTTACCGACCTGGCCGGCAGATGGGAAATGCTGACCTTTTCAGCCGCCTTCCGCAGAAGGTTCAGGACTTCGAGGTACCTCCCCTTCATGACGTTTTGCTCATCGAGTCAACCCCCGAGGTGCCTGTCGACTCAAAGAAGATAGCTTTCCTAACAAGGAAGGATCGCGTTCTCGCCCTCGTACTGCGTTGGATTCTGCATGGCTGGCCATCTGAGAAACCTCCCGAAGTTTTTAAGCCTTACTACGATCGCCGTGACGAACTGTCTGTTTACAACAGCTGTATCTTGTGGGGCAGCCGCGTTATCGTACCACCGCTTCTTCGAGAAGAAGTTCTGGACCTACTTCACAGTGGTCACCCTGGCGTGGTGAGGATGAAGGGCCTTTCAATGGGCTATGTATGGTGGCCGGGACTTGACCGAGATATAGAGCGTCGAGTACGCTGCTGCTTTCCGTGCCAGGAGTCACAAAACGCGCCAGCCCGCGCACCCATCCACCCTTGGGAATTCACAACAAGACCATGGCCGAGGCTACACGTGGATTTCGCGGGCCCCTTCCAGGGGGAGTTTTTCTTCATGGTAGTAGATTCACACTCTAAGTGGTTAGAGGTTCAACGAGTCAAGTCCATGTCAGCTTCGACGGTGATCGCAGCTCTCCGTACGCTGTTCGCTACGCATGGATTGCCTGATGTTTTGGTGTCGGACAACGGTACTGCTTTCACTTCGGGGGATTTTAAAGAGTTTCTTCGTAGAAATGGCATCCGCCAAGTCCTTGCGGCACCCTACCATCCCTCCTCAAACGGGCAAGCCGAAAGGATGGTTCAAGAGACCAAGAAATCACTGAAGAAAATCATTCGCGGCGACTGGTCAACTCGTCTTGCTAGGTTTCTTTTCGACCAACATATCCTTCCCAGTACTTCTACTGGAAGGAGCCCCGCAGAGCTTCTTTTTGGACGACAGATTCGGTCGGCCTTAGATCACCTACATCCAGATCAGCAGGTGGCAGTAACTCGGCGCCAGGAAGAAGCCTTTGAGGCCAGCAATCGGCAAGCCGCTCGCCAATTTGAACCCGGAAGTCAAGTTTTTGCAATTAATTTTGGCACGAGCGGGAACCGCTGGTTGCCAGGGGTGATCTCTTGCCGTTTGGGCCCACTTTCGTATCAAGTGCAACTTGAAGACGGTCGTGTGTGGCGGCGACACATAGATCATATCCGTACGCGGCATTGCAGCATGCCAAGTGACAGTCCAAGCCAGAGTTACGAAGTCCAGATTCCTGATACAGGCTCCGCAACGTCAAGCCCGAATGTAGACCCGGACGTCCGTCTAGCAGCTGCGCCGACTGCTGACCAAGGAACCGAGCAACACCAGGCAGGTCAATCCACATCGACCTCCTATCTTCCTAATCCAGGCGCTGCTCCATCAGGACGTCCTCAACGCGAACATCATCGTCCGGGGTATCTTCGAGAATACATTTAGGGGGAGGTGTGTCGTGTACTGGTCTGTGATGATGGTGGCTGGTGTTGAGACAGTGCGACGGGCACGCGAGCGCCGGCTGCTGCGCGAGCCAGGCTCTTTCCGCGTGCCCTCATTCGGGTTATGGCTTGCTAAGTACATGTACGAATAAACCCTTGGTTCTCCGCGCCCGACACACCGATGCCTCGAGTGGACTACATTACACCTACGTCTATTACGTCATCACGTTTTTGTGGAAACCAAAAAAGCGCCAAACACGTGCACGACAAAATGGCCGACCCGACATACGAATCTGACCACCTTGAAATAGTTGTAAGTGGGCTCCAATATCTCTGGCGTGAAAAATGCGCACAGCCAATCTCAATTTTTCGACGCGTCTGTTTTATTACGGTGCATGTGCCTCGCCATTGGCTCAGGACGCTTTCGCTTTTTGTTCTAACCACAATCGCTGGAGAGGTGAGCTCATAGTGTAGGCTAGTGCCACTAAATAAGCTAAGCTTTAGAGTAACGACACTTGGACATATTGTGTCTTAAAATCATGGTTGCTAGTTATCTTAAACTTTATCTGAAATCACAGGAAACGCTTTTCCGCCCTCCACGAATGTTTAAACAGTTCGCAACCGAGCAAAACAATATAACATGGCCTTTATAACGCCGAATCTAATGCTGTTGAAGTCGCACTTTTGAATCATGACGATTGGCAGTTGCGTCTGCTCTGCATAAGAACCAAGATGGTGGCGCCCACAACAATGTCGGGGAACGGAGTGCCGATACTTTAAGCGCAGCTCATTTAGTGGCTCAAGTGTAGACAACTGCTCCCTTTGCACGAGAACATGCTGCAGCCGGGCAGCATTGTACAGGAAAGCTCGCGCATCGAGAAACAACTGAACGGTCAAGCATGACAATTTCAAAAGAAAGAAAGATACCACACTGTATTGAAGCACCACCACACACGATTTATTGCATTCATGTACAGGTCCGGAAGGTGATTTCATCGCCATGTGTTGCATCAGAATCACACTACCCAAAGTGTAGGGTTTCACCTTCAATTGCCCGTGAAGCAGAAAGGGGCGCAATGGCTCCCAGTCCCCCATCCTGCGCGTGTCTATCGGCATGCTCAGAGTTGGAGTTCAAAGATCTTAGTTCTGAAGTACTGGCAACTGCCCGTAAAATCAGGGGTATTAAACCATTTGACAATCGGATACACAATGGCGAACACGACTGCTGGACAACGGGCATGCGTGCGGGCCAACAAAGGCAACAACCTCCACTTCAAGGTGGTCGTCCATAATTTAAGAAGGAAAGTTGAACGACGTTGTCTGTTTCGCCATTGTGTCCAGGTGCTCAGGACCGCCCCACGAAAGGCATGCCACGCCAGAGAATCGACCGAAATTGAGTGCTCCATTCATACGGCCCAGTCGCGACGAGCTATAATTTCGCTGGCTATCGATGAGGCCATGTCGTGTTTAGGCTGCCAGTGTTGCTTAACTTAGCTTTGGTGTTGCTCACGAACGATTATTTGCGTGGCACTTAAGGATCCAGTCATAAATTGCCGACGTTAGATGTTTAGGCGGCGTAAGCTTGGTTGCCATGGTATGTTGACACGGGTTCACGCTGTATGCATGTGAAATTTGCTCCTACACCCATAGATTTCATCTCGTTTTATTTCATCAAAATATAATGAACAACGCGCCTAAAAATATCGATAATGGTAACGGTCAGAACCTCCACGCTATCAACTATTCTCATCGGTCAAACTTTATGCAGGTGGCGGGGACTCGAGGATAACTTTCCCAAAGAAAATAGTGCCCGTGTATTATTTCTATTGCTGTGAGTTTTCTACAAAGTTTTGCCATCTAGAACGGGTCATACTTTATTGCCTAAGGCCCAACGTACAATTTGCCATCAGAAACATGGCTTCTACAAAAAGCACTTGAGTGCCCTTTGAACATATATTATGCAATAGTCGTTGTACACGACCGCACGCCGGTACAACGCTCATCAAGGTTCAACTGGGCAGGAATGAGGTTTGAGCCCAGGATACCTGCAGAGCTCTACAGCCAGAGAGCTTTCGATCCACTCGCTCTGAGCTTGCGGTGAATGTGAAATACTCTTTTTTTTTTTAATGCGTTAGTATGTATTGTCCTGTTGCATGCAGCCGTTTTTCGTTTGGCCGGTCGTGGTTTGGACTGGACTGGCTTCGTGAGACCGATGAGCGGTTCCCGCCGTGTTCTTTCGCTCTGTTCGTTCGCTCGTAATATCCCCTTTCCCTCTTACAAGAGGGAAAGAGTCTTCTAGCACACCTTCAATGACGCGCCGCGGGAGCGGGAAAAAAGGGGATCGGGAGGCCGTGGCGGTAGCACAACCATGAAACCGAGGCGCTGTGACGACGCCGTTTCCGCGAAACCGCTGACACCCCGAAGAGAAAGATTGGCTCTTCGAAGACAACAGTGTGCGGGCCGTTGGCGGCGATAGATGGAAGCTGAGGTGGCTGCATCCGCAACCGCCGACACCCGGGAGAGCGGTCTGGATCTCCGAACACAACAGTATGCGGTTCTTGCGAAGTTGGAATTCCCATCCTTCCGCCGAGTCAGAACCCCCGCTCTAAATGCTAACGCATTTTATCGAGAATCGGCGTAACAACAGGAGCGATCTCGCTGTCATTTTTTTTATGTTAGGTGTAAGCTTCAATTTTTCATGTGAAAAAATCAATAAGAAAGAGATTCATAGTGTTAATTGACTTTTTAGAACAAACTATTCGTTCCCAAGAAGGCCTGTCTCTTCTGGATGCACGCGAGAGAGACTCCATGCCGCAGGGAATTCCGCACATCCAAACGTAGTCTTTGTGTTTTATGAAGCGCACCAAGAACAGTAGACAAAGATGCACGAGCCCCGACTGGAACAAGCAAGATTACGGCTTGTTAAAGTGAACTCCATCGCTCCTTGTTAACAAACTTTAGAGAGAAAAAAAGGAAACTTCGTTTTGAGTAATCTAGGTCATCCACATCAATGCAAGCGTCATAAATGCAAATGTTTATTTTATTTTGTGTTTTTGCAAGTTTTGAAGACTGATTTTTTTATCTCGTTTTTAGAGAGGTTCAGCCAACTCCCGTTACGATACCGGTACGATAGCGGCACGGTTCGGGTGCGAGGTCTTCGCTACTGCTCATGCGCGACGCTACCATAGGCGTACCGGCGAAACGGCAATCTGCTGCCGTAACATTCGGGTCTATGAAGCCTACACTAGTGGGGCGAATGATGCCTCTACTATATTACGCGCTCTACAAACGCTAGGGTTTGTTTATGTTTGCGCGCCGATTGAACTAAAGATAAAGCATATCTTTCTCAGACAATGAATGCCTGTGTTCAAACCAATTGCATATATGTTGAATACAAATATTTACACACTATACGTATGTACCTAGTTGTATTTATTTTCTTTATTAAAATCATTAATTAGTTTTTGATGGATGATAATTTTCAATTTGTCTTCACAAATGTGAATGAATAAACGGCTTACTGGGGTTTGAAGTGCTATTTCGTTTACCTTCGATATTTAAATTACTTCACTTGTAACTAATGATAACCCAATTCGGATATTCGCGCTATATTTCAGGGGAAACGGCGCGGTCGTGCAACCTAATTAAACGGTCTACAATTCTTCAAGATTCGTTTTGTTAGATACAATCGATTGGGGCGCTGAATTTCTTCGGGCGAGGAAGGTTGCTTCCGTCGCACATGCACGCATATCAAAAAAAAATTTTAATTTCTTATGTTTGGATTTTACCCCCTGCTCCTTGTTATTTACTCGTATAAACATAAATCATGTCGCTAAAAACACAAATAGCGCTTCTCTTAAACGACTCAGACCTGCACCGGCGCAAGGTGTACCGGTTGATAAATAATGTTATATAGGAATCAAAACTAATATATAAATATTTTTGGAGCTAGTAAGGAACTCCTTTCCCCGGCACGCGAAACGTTATCGGGTACAGCCAGTGTTACCACTATCCTCAATGGCCGCTTCTTGAGCGACTAACGGGGTGTCGGATAGCAGGATAGGAACGTCAATTAGTTATCACAAATATTAAGCGAGGGTGAAGAGATCGTTTTATATCTCTTTCGAATGTCATCTAGAAACTTATCGCCTGCAATTGTTCTATGTCAATCAATAATTGAAATACCTTTTATATGCTACCAAATAAATGTAACAACCTTTAAACCCAATTGCGAACAAGTCCGGTGTTTCGGGCGTACACGAGCAGAAAGACGTGTGTGCGTACTTTTTTACAGAGCTACAGGCTGCAACTTGGACAAGCAAGTATGCCGGCAAATCGCGACCGTTCCCACCCGGATTTCATTTTCATATTGGCTTCAGAATTAGCGACCGTGAATTAGACGAGCGCACTCGAAATAGCAACGTCTGCCTTCAGGCGTACCTGCAGCGTAGCGCCCGTTTTCTTCCTTCACAAAACAACAAAACGCCGAGGGTATATCGGTGCCTCGCAGTCTCCAAGAGAGCGGCTGAGGCGAGCGGGAGAGCCTTGCCCCCACTCTCGTCATCCCGCGACAAAGCAGCGAACATCAGCTAAAGACTACGCCAAGCCGAAGAGCGCAGATGAATCAATGGGCACCTTTCCTCCTTTCCCATCACTCGCAGGGAACCAGCCGTACGAGCTAACAGCGCCACTGCAAAGCGAGCGTCGACTCAACTTCCCCGGAAACGTACGGGGAAGTCACATGACCCGCCCTTCCTCGACGTCAGCACGCAAACCCTCATCAAACCCATGGCCCCCAGAGGCCTCATACCTCGCTAAACTCAAGAACTCACCTACCACATGAACTCACGTCCCTCACCGAACTCATGAACTCACGGAACTCATAAATCGCGCCCCTCACCGAACTCACGTGCCTCACTCAACCTGAAACTCATGAGTTTTCGAGGCTTGTGAACTCACTCGCCCTCACCTCACGCCTGATCGGTGAGGGTGAGTGAGGTGAGTGAGCGCACTCGTGAGTGAATTTTGCCGAGGTATGCCAGTAGATAGTCAAGATGGCCAAGTGCGGCGTTGGACAATCACGATCGCCGGATTTCTCGCCGACTTTTTTCACCAAGTGTCCTGGTTAGGGCCCCAGTCGCCCCAGTTGCCAAACAGGGGCGCGAAAGTGCCGAGCCTTGGCGGACTCGGTGACCAAGTTTTGAAACGGCAAAGCCACTTTCGAATATTATCCGATCCCGGTCCCAGCTTTCGACGATTGCAAGCAAGGACACCGGCCGACGCCACGTCTCTGCTGGTGCGGACATGCCCGTGTAATTTCAGGCTTGCCGAAGCTATGTTCACGCGCAAGCTTCACGTACAAAGCAGTTATGGGGCACAAGTCGGGGCGACATACTTGCAATTGTCTATACACCGACACGGTTCACAAACAAGCCCGCGTACGCACACGCGAGGGTTGGACATTGCGCGCCCGCAGAAACCAGGTGCGCGTGAGACAAAGCGTCTGAGCACGCGCACTACCGATAGCAGCGCCACCGCAGTCTCGTGAAGTCCGAGAGCTCAACAAGCCTCGGTGGTGACCTCGAGACATTTCTCTCGCACGTCCCACCGCGGCAGTGTCGGGCGAAGGGACGCGTTGTCTCGAGGCCGTGGCGCGTAGAGTCCCTGACACTCCATTATACGCGGCCCGGACAAGCGGGAAGCCCATTTCCATAGCGATCCTCGCGGCGCCGCGCTGGGACGTAATTCGAGGGGGGTGCCGTGTCTAAGCGGCTTGTCGTGCACTTTTAACTAAGGCTATTTCGGGAAAAACCGTTTTGTCCGTCCGCGGAGGCGAATGGGCTCCGGCGAGGCCCGCATTTGCATTCATGTCCCCGAGACCGAGCCGGGGTTGGGGCGGCGAGGTTCTAACGCCTCTCCTCTGCCTTCTTTGTTAGATTTTTTATTTTGTTTTGCTAGGTTTGACGATTGCCTCCAGTGTGGCCGCACCATTGCGCGTGCGTGACGTTAATTTGCCTTTACGTCCCCCACGTGTCGCGCCAAATTCTCTTCCCACAAAATGTAAACCAAGAACGCTTTCTTTTTTTTTTAGATTTACAGTTGTAGCTTGGTTATGAGGCTGTTAAAGAAGAAATAAACCGTTACTTTCGAGAGGACGGCAAAATAACAATCGCAAAAAATAAACGCAAAAACAATTTTTTTTGCTCTATACTTTTTACTTTTTTATCCGTTTATTTATCTATACATCTATTCTTGTAACTACTATCCTGCAATCCTGTTTACGAACTGAGCCGAGGCTATATGAAAGAGGAAAACACGGGAGGGGTTGCAAGGTTATTGAAACTGACTTAAAACCAACGTACCCACCCACTTACCCACCTACATACCCCCTACCTGCCTACCTACCTACATTCCTACCCACCTACCTACCACACATCTACGTAACGCGTTACTAGTAACGAGTTACTTCCACCTAGTTGCTTTTTCGCTAGCGAATAACGTATCTAATCACTTTTTTAGAAAAAGAATGAGTAACCTACTTAGTTACTTTTAAAGCCACATATTGAGTAACGGTATTTCGTTACTTTTGAGGAGTAACATTTATAACACCGTTTAAACAGCCTCCTTTTAATTCCAACCTGAGTACACGTATATAGCGGCAAAGGCAGATGGGCAACCCGAAAAACAACTGAACAGTGTGACAGTGTAGCAACGTTTATCGCTGAATATCTCAGCCGAACCCTACAGCTTGAAATATCCTTCACCCAGTGATCACAATAAGGTTCGTTGGTTGAACCTTCTAGAATCGTCTACAGACCGAATGTAAACCCAGAGGTTGCCAACACGGAAAAGCACAGAACCCATTGTCTACTTGAAACTTTAGATGCAGAAAGAACAAAAAAAAAGAGGGTGAGTCTCAGATTCACTAGCTCTTCCTGAAGCACAACACTGCCGTTCCTTCGAGAGCGTCGGTAGAACGACTCTTCAGCGTCGCCTGAGATGTACTCTCAAGGAAGCGGGGAAACATAACTGCTAAAAACTTGAAGAAAAAGCTAATCCTTACGTGCTACTAATACTAAAAAGAAAACAATAAACAATGAAACAAAAGCAATTGTGTATTTGGTCATCAAAGTGACGAAAAAGGTAACTCGTTGCTGCTGAGGTAAAGTAACGCGTTCCAATTGGGAGTCGGTAGCGAGTAACGTAGTTATCGTTACTTTTTGAGGGAA
The DNA here is from genome assembly GCA_037355805.1 of Ixodes ricinus. Lineage (NCBI taxonomy): Eukaryota > Metazoa > Arthropoda > Arachnida > Ixodida > Ixodidae > Ixodes > Ixodes ricinus. Next base: position 68,799 of record JAZHYW010013763.1, on the reverse strand, counting down.
TAACGAGTAACGGTATCTTGTTACTTTCTGTGGGTGTTAAGAATGGAACCTTCTGGCAACCTTCTTCCGAGTTTCAACGCTGCGTGAAACGAGTCACTGAATCTGTCCGGCACCGTCGCCCGCCTGTCAGTTCCTGCACGAAACGAGTCCCGACGAGTACGGGACCGTCGCCTACGTGTCTGCGCCTGCGGAGACAGGTCTCAGCGCGTCCGTGCGTACGTCAACGGGACGTGTTGTGTGTGCGTGGTGGCTGGTGCGCTCACGAAAGGGAGCATGGGAGGCATGACCTAACTGCGGAGAACTTTGGCTAGGACGCACTTCTGGCTACGACGCGGCGGACCCTGCTACGACGCACCTGACGGCGGGTTGCTGCTGCGAGCACTTGCATGCCCTGGCGGGGAGTGAGCGGAGAAAACGGACCCTATATAAGTGTGGGTAACGTGTACGTCTCTGCAACCTACCTTCCTGGCAGTTCCTGCCAACCGATCTATATATCTGTTTCGTTTCAAACATGCTTCCGGTCCCTTCGTTTTTACACCACCATGCCTTTACCTATCTTTATATGCAGGGTGTTTGGTCTTAATTCGAATAGAATAAAAAAAACAGTAGCGGGGTGAGAGTTCGGCAAGTGAAGTCTTCACTCTGTATTTATCAGGCTCGGCGGACATTAGATGAGGGGTAATCGTCATGGTAAGTTTGGCAATCAACTCAAATCAGTTAATTAACTTTTTGATTATTAGGGTTAGGGGGCATGTTCGTGTTGCCGTATGGACGGCGATTGCTATTAAGGCCGGTTCACACGTATACAGCGCAGCGCTGAATCGGCGCTGGAAAACGGCGCTGATGTAGCACTGACCTGCACGTGACTTGTCGCCAATGTGGTTCCACAGTGATGCACGTGACTCATCGTCGACGTGTGCTGTTCCACAGCAGTGAGCGGCGATACAGTGCCGATGCATCGCTGCCAAACCGTACACTAGGCAGAGCCTCGGTGCCGCATTGGCGTCTTTTTCAACGCCGGTTCGGCGCTGCGCTCTACGCGTGATGAACAGATCTTTAGAGGCGGGGGATCGGGTGCCGAGCGTGTTAACGCACCGCAGCTAGGAGCACGTGGAGCGGAAGCTCGCGCAGCGTAACCCAGGGCCCTGCCCATTTCGATCTGGATGAGCATCGTACCGGCGCGCGGTCGTGTATCAATACTGCGTCGTGCCATAGCCTCCTCTATACTCACAAAGCCTAGCGGTTCGACAACGGAGCCATCAAGTGTCCGGTCGCGGATTTGGAGCGCGAAGATCTGGTAGCACAGAGCATGAACGACTCATTTCTCGATGAACTTAAAGCACCTCCATCCTGGGAAAAGTGGCGCCATTCATTGTCGTGGAAATTCTCGGGAAGAACATGGCGTCTAAAATTTAGCTCAGTGCTGCACTGTGCCGCCATGATCTTCCCAAGGGCTGCACGTTGCACGTGCCTCCTGCGTCGACACACCTTGCGCTACTTTTGAAACATGAAGGGGCTTTAGGGGAACCTAAAGGGGAACCTGGACGTCAGCGCACAGCTTTTGCAGCGGCGAGGACCCAAAACACACTTGTTCGATCGGGAGAAGTATCTTTTGGCATCTCGCCGGAGCGGGGCGCCAGTCACGTGGCTCTCCTCTCAATCGTTGTTTGCCACTCCACCTTTTCTATTTCGGCGGCCGCTTCTCCTAGCGATCTGCCAGGCTTTGTCAGTATATAATATATAGGAGGCTATGGTCGTGCACGTTAATGACTCCAGGCTAGCAGTGTCTACTGCGCTGGCTAAATTTCTCATCTAAGTAGAACTGAGACACCAGGCGCCCATGTGGGACTTACTAACTTCCGTCTGTTTAAAGAAACGCACAACACAATTATTTTTCTATTAGAGGAAAGCCTAATCAAAAGAATTTAGAAAACTGTAATAGTTTTTTTTTTATGTGTACCCATCCCTCTACCCATCCCTCTGCAATCCCACCTGCCTTTTCTGCAGCGCCAGAGCTACCCTCTCCCATATATTATGGGAGTGTCCTTCTTTCCATCCCTCCCCCTTCCCCTCGGAGGAGCGGTGGGACGCTGCGCTACGCAGCTCAGACCCGACCACCCAATTACAGGTGGTCCGTCGGACTGCCGAGGTCGCCGAGGTCGATGGGCTCCCGGCCACCAGGTGTGGCTGGCTCTCGAAGGAGCGCGGGCATAACCGCCTCCACCTCTATAAATAAATAAAGTTATTTCCATCCATCCATGTGCTACTTAATCAATTTTCACATTTAGTCCAGTTTAAAAGATTGCGCCCAAAAAGAGCCCCGCAAGGCCTGTCCACAATGACGCTTGGAAGAGGGAGCATGAAGGCACTATCTCGGCAGCGTGACCTTGGCGGATGTGCCAAGGACACAAGTGACGATGTGACTAAAACGACCACGTCTTTCATTTAAGTGTCAATGTGGGTGGGGTCTTGGGGCGCTCTTTCTACGCGCAATTTTGAAATCGTGTTAAAAACCTGAAAATTGATCAATTCATATCTTATGAACCATTACATTTTCGCAAATTCTTTCAACTGGTCCAGCCTCTAATAGTAATTGTCTTCAATACTGCATTTGCACCATGACCCCTAATACCAATAATATAAAGTTTATTATCGAATTCTACTTATTAGCCAACATACCATGACAATTATACTCTCGTCTAGTGTCCACCGAGCCTGATAAATACGGGATGAAGAGAGCATACCTTTAACTCTCACCCCTTTTTCTTATTCGGTTGGAATTAAAATCAAACACCCTGCATATATTTATTCATATTATCTACCTAGCTACCTACCCATTTATTTCTGTGTCTCGATACATCTAGTTCGCTACGAGGGTGCGCTTAAAAAGAAAGCAAATTGATTTTATTTTTACCTACCTACCCGCCTACCTATCTATTTTGTTTGCGTTGTTAGCACTGTAGACACGTTTAAACTATTTACTTTAAACTTTGTCGCCCCACCAACCTATGTCATACTTCAACAAGGGGATTGTCACAAGAATACGATTTATATTTTTTGCGGTTTCGCACACGTGCCGCAGTGGCCGAGGAAGTCGCCGCCAACATTGCAAGTGCGTGTAAGCTTCCTCAAATTGATGTTATCACTTGAACTCAACCCCTAAACCAGACGACCCTAACGCTTCGTCTACTGGTCTTCATCCCTGCACGCAAACGCGCTCAAACACCGACCCAAACAAAACACCCACGCACTCATTTCATTCGTGAAGAGCTAGCAAGCCTTCGCGAATTTTGTGATTCCCAGCGCAAGACGTTTTCGGCGCCCCCGTCATGGATTACTCGACTTTCCAAATAGCTCAACGAGGAAGAGAGAGAGAGAAGTCGTATACATACATTTAACGAGAGTTTCATTGTTGTTGTGGTGGTTGTTTTTTTGTGCTCGTAATGCGTTTAAAGGACGAGTATATAATATCCCCACGACGGCGTCGTCGCTTGTGCTGATCCTGAAGGCTTAGATAAATCTCGGGAGAAAGGACACCCTTAAAGCCTTTGTTTTTTCTATCGGTACCTCGTACGTCACGGTGCGCAGAGAGCCTCGAGGACGGGCGACGAACGCGGCAAACGAGCAAACGAGGGCACGGACAGTGAGGGAAGCAGAAAAACAAATAAACACACAGACATCCACCAGGAAAAACGCGAAAACATAATAGTATACAAAGGCGGCATTCACAGACCGCACACAAACACACAGAATCACAGAAATACGCAGGCGCGAGCACACAAACGCTCATACACACAAGGGCGCCCACGCACAGAGCAATCACATCGCAAACACGCGTCGCAATCACGCACGCCCTCCACACTTTACTGGACGCATATATAGACCTTTCCACAAAAGCTAAGCGGCTCTTGGTCGGTTCCATATTCAGCGTTCGTGCGTATGGCATGATATTTGCTCGCGGTCCGAAGCGACGAACAAGCGCCTGCTGGGCTGACTCGTAAATATGGGAATGGTGTATAGCGACAGACTTGGATACATACAGACACATTAAAACACAAACACTCACACGCGCACACACGCACACAAACAAACAAACACGCGCACGCACACGTGCACACACAGAGATGGACTACCACGCATTCAAGCGCACACAGGATATCACTGGAGGCGCACGCCGTAAGTGACACGTGTTGGAGACCGTACGCACATTCAATAGCCTCTCGCGAGTCTCAAAAACGCAAATGGACGCAATCCATAATCCAGCGCGAAATGGAAGGCTCCCCCGCTGGAAAGAGGCACCCCATCGCACCCTCCACCTCCACCCCAAGTGTTATAAACTCCGGAGTCCGCTACGATGAACCTCAGAGCACGCGTTACCAGCCATCGAAGTCAGTCTGATTCCGCGTGAGCGTCACGCGATTTTCAAGAGGTAAGCAGCGACGCGCGGAAAGCGTATAGTCACGTGGGACGTTGGCGGCGAGCGCTGCACTGACTGGAATGGCTCGTTGCCTGAGCTTCGGTCCATCGTAAAAGCTAAAACGGACGTCTCAACACACAGCCGCATGGTCCAAAGAAAGCCTCGAAGTGACCGCTACTCCGGTTGTAAAACGCCGTCCGAGATCTGCGTAAAAGCGGTCGCACGGGGACGACTCCCGGGACGAGCACCATAAAACCCAGTCCTGCCCGCACCCTCCTTGCCCATCGCGAGCGCCGCTTGAACCGGGAAGGCGACCAGGCGCGGGAGGCCGGCGCACGGTGCCTCCAGCCGCGCGGCTCGCTCCTTTCATTTCCGAGTATCGTTTCCGGACTGTGGGCAGCCCGAATATGACGACGGCGACACGGGCGCCCTCTTAATATATAATATATATTCGAACCGGCGACGGCGTGTTTACCGTTGGCCACAAGACTCGTCTCGAGGACGGACCACAGAGATGGCCTTTACACTCTATATGCCGGACTGCAAACGGATGCAGCGAGCTCCCCCGAACCAATCAGAAGCTCGCGAACGCCTCACGTAATCTACCGCGTGATTGCGCTCTGCCTATCCGACGCGTTCGATGGTGAAGGTCACGTGGTGGTACACGCATGCGCTGCGGCACGTGGCTGGCTGCCCGAAGATCTTGCACAGCGTTCTCATGTGGTTCACACCTATGGTTGAGACGAAGTCGGGAAGGCATTTAGCTTAAGATGCGCTACTATACTCGCTCGAGGCGCTTCCCAAGCAGGATGTGGTGTGGGCTTAACCAGACCCTCGCTACTACGCAAAACGTTGATTAATACGGAGATTTATAAAGGGGACGGGGGCGCTAACGATGATTTGGATGGGGCGGGAAGGGCCGCGATTGAGGGAGGGCAGAGGCGGTTTTGGGGGAAAATTATATACATCATGGGTGGGAGTTATACGAAGCGGCCTGTTGATCCTAGACGACTTTTTCCCCTGAAATACATGGCCGGTTTATGTGATCGTGCACGAAGTCCGCTTGACGCCCGGCCTCTGTTGCAGAGAATGGGTGGGGAAACACTTGGCCTAATAGAATGTTACCCGAGAAAAGGCTGGATAAGTGTAACGCATTATTTCGCCATCCGTCATTATTCATACGCTCTGAGAAAAGTGGGCGGGAGGATTACGCCACATATTAGGCAAATAAAATCCATAATTCATGAAAGGATCCCAAGTTCGCCTTTATGTATTCTGAATAATTAGTTTTCTACATTTTGTATTTTTTTATAAAAGAACTCCGTTTAAAGCGCTTGTATGAGATGCTTAAATTTCTGATTAAACACTTAAAAGAACATCTGACAAGGTGTTTATACATAGCTGGAGGTTTAGTGGGACACGACCTGCCCGTAGACTTGCGCATAACGCGTTACAAGTAGCTGATTACTTGTATATCGTTGCGCTTTTCGGCAAACAAGTGACAGCATAGTAGCTTTCTTAAAACAGGAACGAGTGACTCACACCTTTTGTTCAAGTAATGGTAACGGTACTGCGTTACTTATTTGTTGAAGAAAGTACAACACAAATGATTTCTTCGCTCCAACTGAATCGAAAGAAAAATGCATAAATTACAGCCACAGTTATCGTATTATGCCTGAGTAATAACAAGACATTAAACCCCCTTTTTGAGTTTTCATATACTCCCCACCCCTTACTACATTATATTGCTCATCTTGATTCGGTCTGAATGGTTTCTCCTAGCATCTTAAAAGAGAGAAAAAAAAAGTTTAATCAATTTACCTTTTTTTCCTTTTTCTGGCTTTTGTGCAGCATTTTACAGCTGAAATTAAGTGTTAATATCGTCTTATGAGCACCATCGCTTACGATTCTTGGTCTATCTGCGGACCGGCAACTGAAAATATGTTGCAGAAACCACTATTGTTGGTTGTCTATGAATTGCGATAGCATTCGTCATATTTACCTCCTTCTTTTGTCACGAGGCCATGGACGACGTCAAGCACGACGTCGAGGACGACGTCCTAGAGCATGACTATAAGAACGACGTCTAGGAAGATTTCGAGGACGACGTCTAGGACGACATCTAGGACGACCTCTAAACAACCTTACGGCTAGAGACCTAGAGGTTGCCCTAGAGGCCACGTCTAGCGCAATTCAGTTTTCCTGCTAGATTTAGCGGGGAAACTGAATTCATTTGTAGGTTCCGTGACGTCAGGTCACGTGACATAAAAATTTCCGCTAAAATTAGGCGGGGAAACTGAATTGGTGTACAGGTCATGGTGATGTCCATTTTTCCCTTAAATGTAAGCGGTGAAACTCAATCGGTGTATCGCTCATGTGGCATACATTTTTCCGCTAAATTGAACGGGGAAACTTAATTGGTACATAGGTCACGTGACGTCAATGTTCCGCTAAATTTAGAGGGGAAACTGAATTCGTGCATAGGCCACGTTACATCAATTTTCCGCTAAATTTAGCGGGACATTGCCCACAACGTTAGAGGCCCCTGCCTACAACATTAGAGGCCGGATACCTGGATTATAGACAGAAATCCATGATCAGTAACTTAATAATGCGATCGCATTGCGAGTTCATTATCACACGCCAATATGGCCCGGTCAAGCACTATCAGAATATACTTCGTCCTTTCATTATCGTTCCGACCCTGGAATTGCCTGCGGCTATCATCTATTATCATCCGAGTAAGATATCTTAATTTAGGCTTATGTCCTTCTCTCCCCTCTGCCCCCCTGCCTACTAGTCTAGAAGCCAGGTGCTTATGGATTATAGACAGAAATTCGTGATGACTAGCTTAATAATGCTATCGCAACATAGAGTTGATTGTCAAGCGCCAATAAGGCCCGGTCAAGCACTATCAGATCCTTCTTCGTCCTTTTATTATCATTCTGACCCTGGCATTGCCTATGGCTATCATCTATTATTATCTGAGTAAGATATTTTACTTTAGTCTTATGCCCTTTCCCCTTAATCTCCTCCCCTGCCTACTACAGTAAAGGCCAGATACCTCGATTATAGATATAAATCCGTGATGAGCAGCTTAACAATGCTATCGCATTAAGAATTCAATGTCTCACGCCAATATGAACCCGTCAAGTACTATGACATCATACTTCGTCCTTTCATTAACGTTCTGACCCTGACATTGTCTGTGGCTATCATCTGTTATTATGCGAGTGAGATATTTTGTTTTAGTCTTATGCCCTTTCCACCTTACGCCCTTTCCTTTTGCCAAATGCGGCCTCTGGGCCCCACCATTTTGCTGCTGGTGTACGTAGATTGACTGATTGTCCAGCACTGCTGAGGCCGTGTATACGCCTCAGCAATGTTTGATCATCAGACGATCTACCCACACCAGCAGCAAGTAGATGACCGGTGCGCCAGAGGCCGTACTTGCAAACGTCGATAGCTACGAACCTGAAAAGGTAAATCAAAGTTAGAGCATATATCATTTTGGGACGCATGTATTTCTACGTGCATGCCCGTCAGATGCTTATCACCACAACAATAGTAATTCCCAAGTGATTTTTCATTCCTACCGACATGTACACTGAAATACGAATTCGTAAACGCTATTGTTTTTATTAAAAAAAACAGCAAAACAAATAGAACGTTTACGACTTCTTGTAAACCCTGAGATGGGGAACGATAAAAAAACGGAAATTTTGTTGTGTTTGTCCGTTTTTTTATCGTTCCCCATCTCAGGGTTTACAAGATGTCGATTAATTACCAGCTCGCCTGCACTCTCTCACTGCTTACAAAGTTTACGACTCACAATTTTGAAAGTCAGCTTCTGATCTTCAGTTCAGAAACGCCTTCGAAATAATGACGAACGAGTTATTTTTTGAGTCAAAATATTGCACTTCTTTTGAGCCTCAGTAACCTCTCACAAGCCTTGTTACGGGTGTTCCTCAAGGCCGAGTTCTCTGTCTCCTTCCTATTCGCATATATAATAATGATTTTCCGTCATCAGTTAACTCATTCGACTCTTTGCAGACGGTTGCGTTCTTTACATGTATACAAAAAGATAACTAACCTATACGCGGTCGACGCTAAGAGCCAATGGCACCAATCAAGCAGCATTAAAATTGCAAGTCACTGGATCTTTTCTGTTTATGATTGGTTCAGCGATGATAGAAAACGTACAGAAAAATTACGACGCTGTCTGATTAGTACCATCAGCTCATAGCGTCGGCTGTGTTTATACTTAAAATGAAACGAAGTATAGCAGACCTCCAGGTTATTTAAAACAACCTCGAAGCTGTAACTTCCTAGGGCTTACAATGGCAGATTAGCATTACAAATCGGAAAATGTAAAAACATTACCGATATCACCAAATCAAACAAATGATTCATCCAACGTTCCATACTAACCCAGCCCCCAGGCTAGGTCTGGTACAAACATCTGGGTAAAAAGTCAAATTTGGGGGTTTTACGTGCCAAACCAACGACGGGCATCTGGCACGCCCCAGCGGAGGACTGAGGATTAATTTGGACCACCTGGAGATCTTTTGACGTGCAACCGAAAGCTCGGTTACATGGCGCCTCCTCCACAATAAGCCTCCGTCAGATTGCGGGCACCTCGGCCGGGATTCGAACCCGCCACATGGGGATCCGTAGGCCGGCGCTCTCGCCTCGGAGCCACTGAGGCGGCAACATCTGGGTCTACTCATATTTCAGGAACACTATAGTGGAATCCAACATGCCGAGAATCAAATGAGCTGTTCACTATAATCGATAGCTTTCTTTATGCAAAACTATATTTTACCCTATTGCGACGAATTTACTCGCCTATTAAGAAGTAATTAGCCCTGAGCTAAACTATGTCTGAAATACAAGACTTACAAAGCAAAATTATCTAAATTCTAACTTTATTGGTCCAACGCGAAGCAGCCCGGTTCATATTAAACGATTTTAGCCCGAATGCTGTGCCTCCGCATTCAGACCAAACTTGTGATCAATTCACAATACTTTGTTCACCTTATGTGCGAGCGAAGGCAAAGCTGAAAGCGCGAGCACGAATCTCCGTGTGTTAGGCTTTGCTCAAGAGCGCGAGCTGAGTGGAAAACGCAAAAGTGCTGGTCTCGCGCTTCTACCTTTGTCTTCGCTCGCAGATAAAGTGACGAAGTATAGTCGCCAGCAAAAACATTAATCTCATCGGCTTCTTTGGTTAATGAAATGTACTGCCGTCACACAATTCGGAGGTACCTATTTCTATTCCACTCAATGTGTTTCCCCTCGAACAGACGGCAATTTGAATCTCGTAATATTCATCTCCTGCTTCTCTTCCGAACACGGATAATTATTAACAGCTGCATCAACACTCGAGGAATGCAAGTGTCACCTTCCGTAAACGTTTTCGACGCACAACACAGTCCGATGGCCCTATTGACCTTCCCGCTTATCACCCAGGCGAAAATGCTGAGTCACTGGGCTGCGGACGCGTGCGCGGCGTCTCATATTTTGTGCAAGAGAGCTACTGCGCACCCTCAGGACGCCTGCCATGGCCCAGAAGGCAGCCCACAAAAGACGACTATCGGAAAGGCTATAGACTCGTCAAAGACAAAGTTGGAGCCAAAAGTTTACGAGGCGCGCCGGTTGGTCTTTGGCGTTCAAAACGCGGTGTCATCGTGGCGAGAGTACAGTCGAAGGGCTGCGTAAACTTTGACTCCAACTTTGTGTTCGACGAGTCTAAAGCCCCCCCCCCCCCCAAAAAAAAAATGAATAAACGACTGTCTTTGGTTATTTGAATTTAAACATATATACTCGAAATCGGCGTGAAATTCCGTGGCGCTCACTTCGAATCACTAGGACGACCCAAACAAGGAACGATTCAGGAATTCTTGTTCGGAAAAAGATTGGTGGCGATAGTTCCGACAGTTTGGAGAAAAGTCGCAAACAGCAAACGAAGACGAAGCGGAAGCTTTAATTAAGAAAAAAAATTAATCGTCTCTACCTTCACCGTGTTTGTTGGCGCGTTTTCCTCCCAAAGAGCCGGACACAAAACCCGTGTCGCCCAACACTGTTTGTCTGTGTATTTTGGAGTGTTTTGTTGAAAACTCCGGTCCCACTAGGAAACAAGTTTCCTTGTCACCGTGTTCTGCATCGATCGTGTCCGCCAGGTAGGACGGCAGACCCCGACGAACACGCTGCCTGCCGGCGTCGTTTGTCGCTCAATGTCGTGTGTCGCTGTCGTTGGTTGCGGTTTGTCGCTCTAGTGGGATACGGTGATAACAGCCCGAGAAACGCAGAGCGTCGTGAGTCTCGATCCTCTTACAACCACTTCGTAGCCAGTGAGTTTGTAGCATTAGCCGAGGGGATGTTGAACACAGAAGAAGGAACCAGGACGCAAGAAGCGCCAACGTAATAAGCCCTGCCTTTCTTAATCAGTCGGCGACTAAACTTGCAAACAAAATTTATCAAATTCTAATTTTTTATTTATTTCTCTTCGTTTGGAGAAGGGAGACGGAGAAAAATGCAACTGCTGTTGCTTGACGCGAGCCTCTGCTTTCCCGCAGCAGCAGAGAGGACAGCATGTACTATCGGAAACAATATGAGCGTGAACGCGCTTCCGCGGTGACAAGCGGAGGCGAGTTCACGCTCATGTTGTTTCCGATAGTACATATGCGCAATATTTTAGCAATAATACTTACGACACAAAAACAAATAATAATAAACAACAGGTGGTAGGTAGGACAAAGAAAATCGATTGACCCAGATTTTCAAGATTCACAAAATTCCACGGACGCTCCATCACAAACATAGAATGAACACTTTGCCGGGATTTACTCAACACATCTATGTACAGCTCAATCAAGCGACTTAAAAAGTCAAACTACGTTCTAAGGAGCGCGTCGATTTCCACTGAGAGCACACACGTTAATCGTCCAAACAATGACGGAGCACAAAAAAAATATCCGAGAGCATTTACTTTATCGCGTGACGCGTGTCATGACACGCGTCACGCGATAGCAAAATGCGATCGGATTTTTTTTTTTTTTGCACGTGCATGGCGACAGCAGCTGTTAGGCGCTTGCGTAATTCGCTATCATTAGGGAGTTTTCGTAGATCGTTTTGGCTGTCCCGCAACGCTCTCCGCAACCCGCTAGGATACCCGGAACTCTACAGTCAAGGCCATCGGCGCGCAGGCGCAGTAGCGGCTTTTTCGTTGCGGGGGCTTAGCGGAGAGGGAAACACGGTGTACGAAATTTATTTATTTATTTTATTTTATTTTCAGAATCCCTAAGGGTCCAGAGGGCATTACATAGGGGTTTTGCTGTAAAATCAGTCAAACAGATATACAACACAGAGCCACGATACTATACAAAAACAGGTAAAACACACTATGAATCATCATTAGAACATATTCAGAAACAATAACTAAAAAAGTCAGCAAAAAAGAGGTGTACTGCAATACCTTCAGTGATACGAAAAACAAAGCTAAAAAATGCTAGCTACCACTACTAATAAGAATAAAGAAAAAATGGAGTTTCAGAGACGAGTGACAACGAGTCAACGGGAGAAATTGGGGGGGGGGGGGGGGGGGTTAGTTACAATTCAGTTTCAGTTCCAAGGAGCGAGAAGACTGCAGTATGGAAGACAGAAGATTCTGTTAAAGTGACTATGCATGCAGGTAGCCAATTCCGAATTCCAATCCTTTATTGACAATACTAAGGGAGAGTTTTGGTATCTCACTGTACCTGCAAATATTGGTAAAACCTTCAGTGCATGATCGGCACAGGTAGATATGTGATGCGCTGGCCGAATATAAGAAGACGCGAATGATGAGTCACTGTAGTAAAAAGAGTGAAAGAATGATAAGCGAAAAAACTTTCTTCGCATGTCAAGGTTTAAAAGGTTAAGAGACTGCTTGAGTGCAGAGACGCTCTGATGGCGAGAGTTGGACCTCAGGGTGAATCTTGCAACCTTATTCTGTACTGAGTCAAGACAATTAGTTAGATTAGCTTGATGGGGATGCCATACAACTGAAGCATATTCTAACGCTGCTCTGATAAAGGAGGTATACGCATAAAGTCTCGTTCCTCCATTAGCAAGACAAACAACGCTTAAACTCCCTATTGCGGCGTCGTTGTCGTTTCTGCGCGTCCTCCTCATGCTCTGGTCGCGCAGACCCTCAGAGAGGTTGTCGCGCGTGCAGAAAAACTACAGTCCCCACCGAAGTCCTCCGATTAAATAGACCATTTGCTATATTACCCAAGCATCAAGGAGAATGCAGGGATTGGTGTTCCACGCGCCACACGCACACGCCTTCCCCGTATAAAATATTCGAATTAAATAACCAAAATAAAGCGTTGTCGAACGCGCGTGCAAGATGCCATTTGTTTTAGGTATTTTCTTTAGAAAAGTTGCTACTGCTGACGCCAGCACGTGCAGCGCGTGGAACACCAATCCCTGCATTCTCCTTGATGCTTGGGTAATATAGCAATAGGTCTATTCACGCTTTCAAGTAATGCCAATCATTGTTGTGGAAACGCGCAAGGCACGTGCCAAAAGCGGGTGCTCTGCCACCATTCGCTTCAAATGGCCGCTCATTTCAGTGCTGCGCCGCCATTTTCTTCCATGGGCCGCTCTAGCATAGCCTCTTCTATACTCACAAAGTCTGGCAGTTCAACGATGGAGCCATAGAGTGCCCGGTCACAGGTTTGGAGCGCGAGGATCTGGTAGCACAGAGCATTTCTCTGGGAACCTGGACGTCAGCGCACAGCTCTTGCAGCGGCGAGGACACGAAACATGGGTTTCAAACTTGACGAGAAAGGAAGCGGTAGCGCGAGGAACGCGAGGAGCACGAGCGGACATTCCATCGCTCGGGAAAAATGTCCTTCGGCGTCTCGCCGCAGCGGGGCGTCCGTCACGTGGCTCTCCTCTCATCCGCTGTCAGCCGCTCTATCTTTTAGATTTCGGCGGCCGCTTCTATAGTGGCGATCTGCCAGGCTTTGTCAGTATAGAGGAGGCTTTGGCTCTAGACACGGGCCTCGGGCACTGGCGCATTTGACGCTACTTGCAAGACAAACGCCAACACATCGAGGGGCTTTAGTTCCCACGAGGCGTGGAGGCAGCGGTGGCGTAATGAAACTGGCTGTGAGATCGGTCTTTTCCCCGGGAAGTTCCCACTAAAGTTGGATCCTGGAAGAAGTAGCGCCATTGCCTTCCGTGCCTGCTAGCCTGACACAAACGAGTACTAACACACAGATGACCAAACCTCGCAAGGTTATTGGCTGATCGGTCTCAGTTGCTATGGTCCAATAGCCATTTTGGTCCATTCAAATCTTCAAAAAGTCGAGAAGGTCGTTCTGAACCAGTCGCGCCAAGATCGCTACGGAGCATCATCATACTGAAACCGTTCCTCGCCAATATGACGTCTTTGACACTGTGTATGCAATCAACTTATCAGTCATGCTTATCTCCACAGATCTCTTACAATGGTATTGTTATTCTCGCGTATTTCAAGAGTGGAAAATTATTTTTCAGTGCCGCCAAGCACCGACGCGGCATGTGGTGGCGGTGCGAATATGTGCACTTGCTTCGCCGGTGATGTATTTATAACGCAACCTGTCATTGGGAATTTGGATCGGCACACCGAGAATGAAGAGGTCAAGGAGAAACTGCTTATTACATGAACCAAAATGTCGACCATACGGGGAGCTTGGCGCTCCTTTCCCAAGATCCAGTGACTTTAGTTTGCACTAACATCTGTTGCCGTTAAACAAGCGCGTTTACTCGAACACTCGAACGCAATTAGTAAGCGAAACGCCATACTCATTATCCCTGCGCAGGTTGGTCTTTTAGGTCGCCAAACCACAGCGCGTAAACTGATGCTTTTAAGGCATTTTAGACGGCCCGCAAAAATCGGTTTCTCAACGTATCGCGCTGCAATTTACTACATAGGTGCAAGCAGGTGGTAGAAGCTTACAGTGAAGAAATCAAAGAATGAACTTGCCTAGTTGAAAATAAAACAAAACATAAACCTGTCTGGACAATCTACGCCGCCACTTCGCAGACGATGCACAAGTAGTGAGAAGTGCTGCCGACAGATGGCGGACGCCGCGTCGAGGGAGCGCAAGCCGATTCGGGCTCTTTTGCGGGATCGTCTGCTGCAATAACCCAAATTTGCCGACGATCCCTTCTCGCGACGTACGGCGGCAACGCTTCTCACAACGCGGGGGAATCGGTGGCCGAGTGGGCTAGCGCCAGTCTTGGGTAGTAACGCGTTACTAGTAACGCGTTACTGTAACTTCGTTACTTTTTGGTAACTTGTAACTGTAACGAATTACTTTTTTTAAATTTAACTTGTAACTGTAGTTTATTACCTTTTTCTAAGGTAACGATGAAAGTAACGACGTTACTTTTGTCGTTACTTTCCAGTGTTTTATGAATAATACTGAACGAGTACAATTTAGCTATTCCTTGCACTTTCCCAATCGTCTATTCCGACATTTCGAGTGTCAAGTTGGCCTTGCACAAAGTTGTGAATATGTTCTTTTTCGCGAGTCACGACCCGAATATAGCCATGTGTAGATTTTATAAAAAAATATCTAGGTATCTTAAAGCACGCGCTTGTACTTTGTGACTGAACACTTGCATCTTAGTGTCTTGAAGCACTATCTATCCTGTGGTTTTTCGTTTTTTTGTGCAAATGCTTTTTAATCGGATGATTCAACCGTGAAACAACAATACACGCGGAGGGCACTGCGCATGCTTCGTATTTTGATTTGCGCCACTACTCTGGCGTGGAAACTTTCAAACACTAACTTCAAGAAGCAACTGCTGCTAAGTTACAATATGAAGTAAAAAGCGTACTTTTTAATTTTATGCAATAAAACGTGGTGAGGAGCGTTTTCTAGTTTTTTCTACTTTATTTTTGTGGTATAGAAAAGTAACTGAAAAGTAACGTCGTTACATTTTAAAAGTAACTGTAACTGTAACGAGTTACTCTTTTGTTGCGGTAACTGTAGCGGTAACTTCGCTACTTTTCCTGAAAGTAACTGTAACTGTAACGAATTACTTTTTAAAAGTAACTTACCCAAGACTGGCACACTAGCTCTGATCACGTGGAGCGAAAGCTCGCGCTGCAGAACCCAGGATCCTGGGCTCAACCCCACCCTGCCCGTTTCGATCTGGAGGAGCATCGTACCGGCGTGCGGTCGTGTATCACTACTGCGTGATGCACGTTAAAGAACCCAGGCTAGCGGTTGTACTGCACTGGCTAAATTTACTCATCTACAGCAGTCGCCCGTTGAGGCAGACTAAGTTCTAGGTGTATAAACATAAACACACCCCAATTTTGTTTCTCACTACGCGTGCATCGTCTGCGTAAGTTTCCCAGAACTAGTCTCTGATTATTTATTTTTCTCTGAACGAGGACTTTTTTCCCCTGTAAACTTTCACCACCTGCTTGCACCTCTCTAATAAATCGCAGCGCGATACGTTGAGAACCCGATTTTGTGTGGGCCGTCTAAAGTGCCTTAAAAGCGTTAGTTTACACGCTGTATAGGTTCCGACCCTCTTATTCTCTGAGCATGTTGCTCAGAGAATAAGTGGCACGACGGGAGTTGTGCCGGAAAGCTGACGCAAGGAACGATTACTAGGGCTGGGCAGTTGATCGATTAACCTACCGATTAATCGATTAATGCTTTAATCGCGGTTAATTTTTTTTAATAGGTTAATCGGTATAATTTTGACGAACCAAAAGAAAGTAAAACTAGACTCTTTCAGCACGCAGACGTGGACGAGAACACCTGTATGAAGGGCAAACTTCAGGTGAAATTTTATCCTAAACTAATCTGTAGGGGAAGATTTGTAACTCCAGACAGGTGCAGAAGCTTACAACACCGTGCGAGTATCCGTTTAGCGCAGTGCAGAGACTACTGCAAACAATCAAAGGAGGTCGCTCTTGCCGGAGAATATCAACGAACCCCTTTGTTTCATACAGCTGAAGTGTGCGTGTCTGCACCACCTGTGAGTGAGCGTCTTTGAACTTTTCTCAACTACACATCGAAGTTGATTCTTAATCAAAATTGTATTCGCAAATTTCAGCGATGGTGATACCGCGGTGTGAGAATCGAGCTCTCTATAGCTCCTGGATGATTGGCTTCACAATAAATGTGCTTGCCTATACCTTCTTGACACGAGAAAAATAAAGCAAGGCTCTAATACTGCTCGTATGGAGCAAAGCTAGAATTACTTACGCGTCGCCGACGCAGCCTCGTACTGCTGTTCTACGACGATTATCCAGATGACAGCAATTTTGATTGGCGCCAGCGTGCCCCCTATAGGTCGTGAAAGTAACGAATATTGCGCCGTTTGTTACATATTTAAAAGAAAAAAATATAAAAATGTTGACTTCTTATAATATTATGCATCAAAAAAACGGGATCGATTATTCGATTAATTAGTGGATTAAAGGGTGGCGATTAATCGGGTTAAAATTTTTAATAGACGCCCAGCCCTAACGATTACAGTGTCAATAGTCACTGGCTGTCTAAAACAGCTAGCGTTGAAGGTCACCTCGGCGCACTCGGACCACCAATCATTGGTCTACTTTCAAGCATTTCAGCCAATTAAAAACGACCGTCGGTATTATGATCCAATCGTCGTGCGGCATTAGCGGCGAAAAGGCGTCTATTCATTTTGTCAAGACCATTGAGATCACAAGGCTATTGCACCGTGACACTTATTGCCCTTTCATCTCATTGGTTACAATAATTGTGCTTCGAGTGCACCACGGCGCAGTACCTGGGTTTCCGAGAGAGCAAGTAGTACCCGACTAGAGTTAGAGGTGGCAGCACGGAGCCGATTCGGCTTTTTCCTAAAGTGCCGGAGGGTCCAAGCGAAATAACGGAACAACGTCGACATCTCTCGGAAAAGAGCTGTACCTCTCCAGCTCGCTCCGGAATAGCGCGCTTTTTGGAGTAGGAAAGGCCCAAGTTTCATCAGAAAACAACGCTCTTTCATTCCTTGTTGAGGGTCTGTTTTTAGAACACTAATTTCACCAAAAGAAAAGGACGCTGATGGACGCTGCCCCACTCCTCCGTGACTTCATGAATATTAAACGCTCGTTTACGAGGGTAGATTACTTGGAAAAAGTATTTTAATTATGACACAACTACTTTTTCTTCAACCTAAGTTAGAATTCAAATAACTAAATCTCAAGGAGTGATTCATTGTAATTACGCATTACGTTCAGAAGGCAATGCACAAACTTCGAGATTACTTTCCTTTGAGAGCTACCTAACTTCAACGACATTAACCTTATGATATTTTTCAGCGTCAAACGGCATATTTGTCCGTTTCTTGCAGAGATCAGATCAAGCCGGAATTTCAAGGCCCGATCTGACTCGGCCGGATTAGGTCCTGGCACGAACCCGGCCCGAGCCAGGCTTCGTGAAGCGAGGCCCGAGCCCAACCCGACCGAAAAGCACTCCGGCTCGAACCCGGCCCGACTGTTGTCTTTAACATTAACCCGACCAAAACAGCTTTTTGAACGAAAAGTATGTTTTAGGGTTAGCGGGCTCTTAACATTTTTGAAAAGGATGTACTAAGTAATTCTTGGGGACGAAAGTGTCCATCCCTCGAAAATTCACAAGGAAAAAGCGAGGTATCGCTTGCTGGAAATCGAACCGGTACATTTTCGTTGTGAAGTGGACATTGAACAATAACAAATCGAGGCTGTACGATGACAGCAAGTTAATTAGGTTCTACAAATCTAGATGATCATTGACGATCACGCGTACGAGGCGGACCTGTAATTTAGTCGTCTTCCGATGTTCAGAGAGCACAAGGCACACTCAGCGTTAGTGCCACTATCTTAGGAACGATAGTGCGGGAAGGTTTCAACACTAGACCACTTTTGTTGTGTGTGGAGCGGTGTTCCGTGTTTAGCATACTTTGCGCCATGTTCTCGTCAAGCTGAAGAGCGTTTGCCGCTTGGGCGGCTCAGGGATTTTCTAAAGCTAAAGCCCTCTATCCTGGCAAAAGTGGCGCCATTCATTGTTGTGCAAATGCTCGAGACATGTGCCGCGCGCTACTTCTGGGAAGAACATGGCGTCTGAAATCTACTTCAGTGCTGCGCTGTGCCGCCATGATCTTCCCAAGGGCTGCACGTTGCATGCACGTGCCTCGTGCATCGACGCACCTTGCGCTACTTTGGAAACATGAAGGGGCATTACCTAAAGCCGGGGTCACACTGCTCATACATCATACAAACGACAGTCTGCAAACACGAGTCAGCTCAATATCCGTGGTTCGAATGCCTCGCGCTAAGTTTCTTCTTGAACTCATTGCCATGCGACATCCGAAGCACGGATCTCGCGGTGACTTGCATTCGAATCTGTTTACAGACTGTCGTTTGTATGATGTGTAGGCGCTTTAAACACGCGCCATATTGAGCCGCCATTGCCGACCTTCCCTTGTTTCACCCAGATGCCGAGCCACTGAAGCGGGCGTTGACGAGCCTTAACAAAGGCCTATGCTATAGGGAGAAGTACACAGTACAACCTAAAGTGGCAATAACCTGTCCTGATGTGGCAATGATGAAGTAAAGCGAACGGAATAAGAGGAAACAAAAACTGAAGGTCGGGTATGGCGGCGTCTAAGCACAGCTGCCTGGAAGCGACTATAAGTTGTGCAACCCCTGCTTAATGATGACGTAATTCGCAGACCATATGTCTTCTCGGCAGTATTGGATGAATGGATACGGCTGAACCTTCGTAATCGGGCGGCGGCTTGCGCCACCTAGCCGAAGCGATTAACTTCAACAATTAACTCTGATTAAATTTGAAATTTATTCAGAATGACAAAGTATTTTCAATCGCGACGGCACAGCAACTGTAATCACTAGCAGGCGCTACATGAAACTCATAAGCGCAAGGGTTGCTTTTTGAATATCGTATATAAAACCGGTTGTGAAAGTTGCATTCGTAGCTCTGCGGCAACGCGCCCGCTTCATACACAGAGGATGGAGTGAGAAGAAGCGTTTCGAAGACGGTTACGTTTTTTCAAGCGCGCTCCCTTGAATTAACATTTTTAATCTTATCCGTCGGCCTGAATAGTTGGAAATCCAGACAACGTTCGTAAGCTGACTACTCCCGTCCACGGTGTGGTCTGACGCACCGGGCTGTTTCCCGGTGCACGGGAATCGACCTTGCCATAACGATAATAATCCCTTGAGAAGGGGAACAAAGGGGACAAAGGACAAACACGAATCTCCAAACACAGCTATAGGTGACTGGTGTGAGACTGAAAAAATCCGCCTGGTCCTGGTATCGAACCAGGGACCACTCTATTTCCAATGGAGCGCTCAACCAACTGACCTAACCAGAAGTTAGACGTCAGTAGAGCAAACAGGCTTTAACAGCTGCCGCCAGTCTGGAAATACTTGTTGGTGCTTGTTGGTGCTCAGTTGGCAGAGCGCTCCATTGGAAATGGAGAGGTCCTTGGTTCGATATCAAGAGTAGCCGCATTTTTTAGTCACACACTGTTTTGTGTTTGTCCTTTGTGTCCCTTGCTTTCCTTCTCCAGCGATTATTATCGTTATTCTTGTTCAGCTTGTGTGCAGCTTAGCATTAATTGCCTTATCATCATGACCTTGCCATGTCTTCCGGGACAACCTCTTTACACTCAAGTCATCACGTCTCCAACAATCAAGTCCGTCTTTTTCCACCTGTGGCAGCTCAGTCGCTGGATCAGAAAACAAGGCCTCGTCCATGAATACCGCTGAGGTCATCACTCCAGGTCAGCAATGTGCCACAACCTCTTCGCGGCGGGCCATTGAGCCAACAAGTGACACAAAACTTTCCAATTTTTACGAACCAGACTGCAACGATGCCAGGACAAGAAAAGCTAAAAAAGACTAGCCCTAGTTCGAGCCCAAGCGCTGAGACAGTCTGCAGTGCAGCAGCAGTGCTTAAAGGGCTTACTGTCGTATTCACGCCATTAGAGGAAGACCACGTAATTACGTCGCTGAATAATTTAAAACCGTCCCTTGCTCTGAAGAAGATGTTCCTGGAATGTTTCTTGAAATAGAGGTATCAACAACCGCCAGAATCTGATTGCCGTTGACGTAAGAAACGGACAGACAACGCGAGAGCTGCTACGTTGCACGGTGCTCTGCGGAATAAAAGTCAGACCGTATGAACCTCTTTCCTGACATTGCGCCACAGGTGTAATGAGGGACGTGGACACCACGCTGACTGACGAGGAAGGCGCCAACAACTTAAGGACCCCTGTGAAAACAGAGTTGCTCGTCTTCGACTACTAAGCGAACGTCCAGCGATCAAGATATCTTTCTGTGGATCGACGCTGCCATCCTACGTTTGCCTGTCATGTGTGGCATGCAGTTTCTCAATTTAAAGAAAACCCATTTTAATGCCGTAAGTGCTGCCGCTATGGACATCAAGAGGCAACCTGCAAACGCAGTCCAGTGTGAAAACGCAGCAGCGGCACGCACGAGGACAGACTCCTGCTCTGCTCAAGAGAAGTGCGTTAACTGATTCGACGCACACTGGGCTACATCACCATCCTGTTCAAAATGTCGGCTGGAAAAACAGACCAAGAATTACTGCAGACACCACGCAGTCGATTTACGCACTGCCAGAATTGCAGTTCAATGATTCCGAATGGCCCGAGCTGCCCAGAAAAAGTGAATAGCCTTCTTCACCTGCGCAGGACACCTTGGATACCCTGATTGAGAATCAGGTGCCAAAGATGCCTACATATGCTGCAGAAAGAACAAAACAGAGACACCTCCGACTTAGCAAGGGCCCATTTCAGCTGACGTAATCCAACTCGAAGATCCGTCAACGTCAGGGAACACACCCAGCAAGATATTGAGGTGGGCTAGTTGGATATGCATGATATAAAAATTAAATAGCGCAAAGGTTAGACAAAGGACAAGGGACAGAACATGTAGATAGAACACGCGCTTACTCACAACTGGCGTTTTAATAGAAAAGAAGAGAAGGAAGCAGCATATAAATACACCAAAGAAAACGAAGAAAGAGGATTTATAATAAAAGGAGAAAATTGAAAGGTATAAACAAAAAGGAAAGAAAAGACAAAGAAAGGAACAGCGTAACTAAATTAATTCCGGGGAATATATTGAAATTAAGAAAGAGACTATAGCTTAAAGAAAAGAAGTTGAAAAGACAAGAAATCCCCGCTGAATCAATCTCAAGTTGCCTCAAGTTGGCAACCGAAGGTAAAATATTTTTTGTCAGTTAATGCCACCGATGGTGCACTCACACAAGCGTCTTCCTTTTCCTTGGTGGTTAAGGCCTCGTATATTTCTCGTGAAGTTTTATATCGGAACCGCCGTAGGATTTTGGATTTTGTCGGGATCGGTTGGCATTTACAGTCTCTAACATGTACTGCGATGGTGCCCCGCTGGAGTTGATTTGAGGGAGGCGGCGTGTTCCCGCAACCTGGTGTTGACGCAGCGGCCTGTCTGACCGACGTATATCTTGCCACAAGTGAAAGGTATTTCATAAATTACCTGGTTTTGGCAAGGTACATACGTTTGCTTGTGTTTGATGGTGCACTGAACTTGTCGATCTTGAGAGGGGGATCGGTGGCCGAGTGGGCTAAAGCGCACACCCAGCTCGACGCGCGTGGAGCGAAAGCTCGCGCTGCAGAACCCAGGGATCCTGGGTTCGAGCCCCACCCCTGCCCGTTTCGATCTGGATGAGCATCGTACCGGCGTGCGGTCGTGTATCACTACTGCGTGGTGCACGTTAAAGACCCCAGGCTAGCGGTTGTACTGCACTGGCTAAATTGCTCATCTACAGCGAGTGACTCGTCGCAACTTCAAATGGCTGACCAACTACACGCTGTATAAATATCCCCACAACCCAATTCTCTCGATCTTGAGGAGTATTTGTCTTTGAACACAGCTTCTTGAGCTTGTTTGGTGCTGAAAATATAACAGGGATGTTATATCTAGACGCCACCTTTTTCATGTTATGCGACACCTGGTGAATGTAGGGTATCACTGCAGGGCGCTGTCTTGGGGTTTAGTTTTTTCCTTTCCATTTCGAGAGCTGATCATTCTTTCAATTGCCTCAAAAAAGATGTCCCTTGTCCTTTGTCTAACATTTGTGCTATTTAATTTTTATAACACACCCACCGATTCAAGAAAGCGGAGAATGCCAAAGCGTAAGACTCCGTCCGTTTCAACAGACGCAGCTCCAAGCAAAGGGTGGATTCTGAAGCTTCAAGCAGCAGCAAACATAAGCGGCCAGCTTCTGGAATCTATTGACTCAGAATAGGCCCGTAGCAGGCTTACACTTCTACAAACGGCCCTTCCCTTTATTAGATCACTGTAAACGGCGAACTGTAATCCCCAGGCATCCGCCACTCCACATTCCTCTTCAGTGGAATTCCTCGGAAAAAGCGCGGCAGCCTCATACAGTATCTTCAATCGCACGCGCTCACCAACCCGACATCATCTTTCTACAGGAACCTCGCACCCTTCCTAATTTTGCTGGATATATTACACATGACGCACATAACGATTCCAATCAAGACCATCTTGTGGCTACCGTAGTCAAACGCGTTCACACCGCGGTCGACTTCACTTTGACAACCAGGCCGTTCCACATGTCTCACTTGACGTCCTTCCCGCCTCCCCAAGCAACCGTAACACCCAACCCCTCCGCCTACTCAATGTCTATAGCCGCTCCCAAGACCGCTATGCACGGTTCGACACGCTGTATGAAGCCGCTCGGCGTAAGGACTGCGCTACATTCCTTGCAGTTGATTTTTACGCTCCGGATCCCACTTGGTGCTACCCTCACGACACATCTAAAGGCCGCGAGCTACACACTTTGATCTAACAACATAATCTCCCTCCACAAACTGATTCATCAACACCTACACGTCCTGGCGCCAGTGTTGCACGCAACACGTGTCCAGACTTCACCCTGTACCGTGGCAGTGACTCGGCAGTGACCATTCGATTTTGCTACCCATATCACCCTAAAGACTTCCCGGGGGAGGCATGCCAAATTCGTATCACGGAGTGGCCTGCTTTCTGTTCATCTTCCTCTTCTTCCTCACCCGACACACTCACTGATTGGGTGCAGACAATGCAAACCTGGCTAGATCGACGCACGCGCACCCTTATTACCGCTCCCGATGCACCAGATATAGACTCTTGCCTTTTCCACCAATGGGAAGCACGCCGCGGACTAACCATACGGTGGCGACGTCAACTCCACAATTAGAAGCCCAAACTACGCATTGCACTACTCACTATGAGGCTGCAACCTATGCCGCCAACCTCACAAGTAAAACTGGCATACGCTCTGCGACAATCTCAATGGCACGCTTGGTAACGCACCAACGTTGTCCCCACTCCCTCATCTAATACAATCAGGTCAAGTCAAATCGGACGGGTCTAACAGAATTTACAAACTACTCCACGACACTAACCTAACAGACTCCCAATGCCTTACACTGTTACCCCAGCGTTACCCTTCCATCCTGACGCTCCATGCTACGCGGACTACACGGGTCCCCCCAACAATCTCGTTTAACTTAACGCGCTCATCCCGGATATTGAGATTCGCACTGCACTCACATTCGCCACAATACATTCCCTTGTCCTGAAAAGATTTACTACTCTTTTCTCTACAACCTCTCTGATTCAGACACCACTCAGCTGACTAGCTACTTAAATGGGGTGTGGGAGTCGGGTACACTCCCCGATGATTTGAAAGCCACAGTCGTTCTTATTCCCAAGCCTGGCAAACCCATCTGCTTGGAGAACCCGCGCCCGATTTCCTTTACCTCATGTCCGGACAAACTGCTTGAGTAGGTAATGCAGCTTCGCCTACACAAAATTCTTGCCAACGCATCCACCCTCCCTGACCCACCCTCCATGGCTACCGTAGTGGTATTTCTGATCAGGATGTACTGCTCCTCCTCAAACACGATGTTGACTCTTCGAGCACTGCCCAATATCGCTCTGTCCTTGCCGCAGAATTTAAATAGACCTTCGACAACCTGTCCCCTGATTTGGTCCTTGAACAGTTGGCAGCCACTGGCTGCGTAGCAAAGGTGTTCAATTACATCCACAATTTTCTCCGCGACAGATCTGCAGCCTTGTCCTTAGTCACCTTCGCTCTACCTCCGCATTGGTGGCAAGCCGTGGAACTCCGCAAGGCTCTGTACTCCCTCCCCTCCTGTTTAATCTTGCTATAAGGTGTCTCCCTCCCCTCCTGGATGAGATCTCGGAAGTCCATCATGTCCTTTATGCAGATGACATTACTGTCTGGGTAACGACAGGCTCCCTCGGATAGATCGAAACTCAATTATAAGAAGCTGCTACTACCATCGAGCAATAAGCCCGGCATGGAGGCCTCACATGTTCCCCCACTAAGTCGGAGCTACTAATCGTGACAAAACACGCTCGCGGACAAACCGATCTTCCCCTTACCATCACACTAGGTAACAAACCCGTCCCGCGTAAATCGGCCATACGGGTGCCTGGCTTCACGTTGCAATCCAACGCTAAGTCAACACAAACCCTACACCAACTCACCACCCAGTGCAACTAAATCATGCACATGCTATGCCGCGTCTCTAACCGTCGAAATGGCCTTAAAGATGGCCTTTTAGACCAGCCCCACGACTAGGCCAGGCCTTGACACATACATGCTTACTTTATCACCTACCGCACGACAACCTCATACAGATCGAACCCAAAAGCTATGTCCACCCTACTACGGAAGGCGCAGAAACTGGCGCTCGATCTTCCCGTTCGCACAGCAAGCCGTTCGCCTAGAGCGGCTTGGGGTGACCAACATCCTGGAGGAGCTCATAGAACCGCATTAGGCTACTCAGTTAACGCACTTGCGCTCGACGGCTTAGGGGCAGGGTCTACCTGCCACCCTTGGTCTCCCACCCTGTACTGCTTCCCTCACCGCTGCGGGTCTCTCCCCCGCAGCGCGTGCCAAACTCACTGTGGCTTCTATTCCCAGCCATATGCATCCTACCCGTCACTCGGCCCGACGCGACCATCGCTCCCGCTACCTCCGACGCGCATGTTCCTGCGATACCGTTTGAGCCCTCTTTACAGGGGCCAGCCCATAGGATGCACGCGGGCGGATCACGGTCTTCGTGAACTGTGATCTCAGGCAGGTCCACGCTGCAACGGAACGTGGTCTCACGACGTGTCCCTCCTGGAGG
Organism: Ixodes ricinus; assembly: GCA_037355805.1. Classification (NCBI taxonomy): domain Eukaryota; kingdom Metazoa; phylum Arthropoda; class Arachnida; order Ixodida; family Ixodidae; genus Ixodes; species Ixodes ricinus. The sequence goes on along the minus strand of JAZHYW010013763.1, from coordinate 43,121 downwards.
AGCGTGCGATCGCCAGGACAATCGTTTCCACCTCCACTCTCTCTCTTTCCGTCCCCATTCACATTCTGACTGACTCCTAGACGGCCTATCGGCGCTTCATTTACAACATCCTACATCCCTCCACTACGTCCCTACTCGCGACTCCTTCCTATCCTCCACCTTCCACACTTTCCGTTTGGTCTGGGTGCCTGGACACGCAGCCGTCCCCGGTAATCAGTGCGCTCATGCGCACGCCCGAGAACTTTCACACCGGGCACCCGTGGAATACTGCTGCCACCATCCGACCAGCCCCTTTCGCATACTCAACTCACCTAGCTGAGCTGCGCCTCGATCGAACATTATCATCCTTCTCGCCCTCCCCTTACTCGCGGACAAAGCGACCTATGGAGTCAACTCCAAAACAGCACTTTCCCGACGCCCCTCTTCTACTCTTACATGTAGACATCGCGACACTGTTAGCGCGAACATGACATCGGCGCATTTTCGCATTTTACTTCTAAATAGTATTAGCGAGCACGACGTTTTTTTGCTTACATTATAGAACTAAATGAGCTCTTTCCGTAGCAATAATTAGTTGGATGACATCCCTTGGTTTCAAAGAGAAAAACGGGGAAAACCGGCGATGGCTTGTTCGCGCTAACCGTCGCTGTACCCCTCCCGCGGTCCGCCTGAGTGCCCGCACTGCGGCGACCGTCCCACCCTTCTCCACATGGTCTGACAATGCCAGGCCATTCCCCTTGTCTCGTCTTTTCCCAACCCCTCCCCCACCTCCTGGGACAGCCGATTCACACGACGGACCGAATCGCGATTTTCGTGCCCGGACCGTGTACCACGTGACCAGAACGTCGCCGATTCCTGCGATCCGTGCCTCGTCCGTAAACACGCGGACTGATAAAGTCGAGCGCCTTTTAACTCACGTATATTTGGCGGGAAATTGACTTGGAAAAGCGTTTAGTCTGGCAATGGTACAATGTAATGGTACAACTGTAAAGCTCCCGTCAAAACTCGTCTAGCACGCCGCGATAATTCTTGCACGTCCAATCTGGCTTTCACCGAGCAAGACCTTTCTTGTGATTGTGGTGTACTTGAGTGTTGTGCACGAGCGCGGAGTGCATAAAGGCATCTCTAAACGCCCCTCCATGAACACAGAACTTAGTCGCTTCTACGCCAAACCCTTCTCGAGGAGGACCATGTCTGTGCCACTGTCATGCCTTGGGTTAGTAGAGCTAGTAGCGTTTCGCGCGATGCCTATCAAGGTGTTTTGTCTAGATCTGTACGTAACAGCGGTGTACGATTCTTTATCATGGTAGCAAACGTTGATTTCTCTCTTGGACGACAGTGCCACGGTGCGACGTTCGAGTTTCGCGGCACTGTGGAATGGCGAACAGGTTCGGTCCGTCCTCGCTGGCGTCTGCTCATCGTCTCCCTCGTGTGAATGCACTTGGGAGACGGACGAACCGCGAACATATCGTCACGTGATCAATTTGTCCGCGAATCAGTCCGTCGTGTGGATCGGCCAGGAGGAGCGGCTGACCGATGACATGCTCACCGGACAGCAATGGCTGGTGAACCGTGCCGAGTTGGTGGCTGCCACGTATGGGGCCCCGGACTGGAACCCATTCCTGAAATAAAGTTTATTCATTCACGCAGATGATCGAATGGTGAAAGCTCCGCAATGGTGTGCGTTATTTTTCGAGTATTTGGCGACATCGACGACGGACGACCTACTCCCTACGGCAATGGGCGTCATTCCCAGTGGTAAAAAAAAGAACACATAACAACTATCGCTTTAAAAAGATATCTTGGAGCCTTTTTGTTGCGAAAGCAATATTGCGGAAGCTTTTTGTCGGCGCGCGTTTAGCATCAGGGCTATGCCAACAGCATCATGTGAAAATTTATGTTTAATATTTGATGAACTTCGCGCGAACCCGCTGCTCCGCTGCGCTCTAGATTTTAAATAGTACATGAAACATATGGCGCCGGCGAAGTCTGTCATCGCTGCTGCAAATGCCGTTGACACCCGGGTGCCCGCTGGTGTCTTTATTAATCAGAGTTGACCGATTACAAACCTCCCACGCGAAACCCGAGCATCGGAAAATATTTATATTTATCATTTCCATTTTCCTTTATATTATAGGCACCTGTCGCAAATATTAGGGAGGAGATCGAACTATAAGGAACGCTTTGTACAGTTTGTCAGCCACGTATACAGATAGGTGCTTTCCAGACACCAGGCCTGTAAACTGAATTATTTACGTCATCTCCCCCTCGATCGAGCGCGGGGAAACGATTGATTACCAACGCTGTGTCAGTGTTCGGCCGAGAGTCGCGTTCAATCGGTGCTTCGCCGAATGAACACGAGCAAAACGCTGCGTCAGAAAGAAACGAGTACATTCTGAAAGAGAACGTCCGCGAGTTCACAGTCCTACAGAAGACAGGGGCAGCCAATCGCGGTTAGCAGTTAAAGTAGAAGGGTTAAAGTAGAAGGTTGCAAGTAGCGCTCGGTGTTTGTTCGTTCCTTTTACTTGTCCGTTGTTTTTAGCGCTTTTACCCTCAAACACATAGCAGTTAAAGGAACCCAGTATGTGGGAAAAAAACTCAGAATATGACTAGACAAAAAAAATATCGAATGTGCACAAGAATGATGTTTATGACGTTTGACTTGCTCATTGTCCCTGCGAACATTGCGTCAATCAGATATATTCACATTCTGAGATGTGTCATTTTCTGGGAACCTTCTATACTGCTTGCAGTGATTGGCTGCCTCCATGTCCTGCAAAAAAGTAATCTCACAGTCCCTTTTTTTTTAGAGTACGATTTTATATTTTTTGTCAGCAGACGCAATGTTGTTGACGTCACCTGTAAAAAGTAAGGAAATACTTTACTCGTTACTTGCGAAGGAAAGGAACGGGTTACCGACCTGCGTTGAATCCAAATAAAACGAACGCGTTACAGCTACCGATAAACATTAACGCACGTTACTCTTGCATTCATTGTTAGTTATTAAACTAACAATAACAAAAAAATTTTGTGTGCGCATATTTGTTTTCGCGTATTTTCTTTACATTCGAATAAAAGGCGTAGGCTTTGGGGTTTTTCTAAAGCGGAACTTTTTGCGTGGGGAAAAGACATGCAAACATATTGAAGGTATGTGGAATGATTGCAATTTAAGTCCAGACGGAGCCGTCGCTACGTGTTAATGGGACCACTCAAGCAGTGTCAGAAGCGCAGCTCACTCGGCCTTCTTTGTTTATGATTAGCTCAGCGATGATAGAACACGTACGCAAACATGACAATCACCATGATGGTTGCCCTTTGAAGCTGTCTGATCGGTCCCATGAGCTCGTTCCGTCGGCTCCGCCTGAACTTAATTAAGGTTAAACGAGGTATAGAAACACGAAACAAATTTCAGTGTTTTCAGGTCCTGGGAAGAAGGTGTAACGAGTAACGTAACTACGCTACCCGTTACTCAAAATAAGTAACGTAAGTAGGTTACTCCTTACTGTTTTGAAAATGTAACGAGTACGTTACTACGTTACCGAAAAAATGTAACGCGCTTCCGGTAAAGCTGTTACTTGTAACGCGTTTCCGCCAACAGTGAGCCGAAGTAAACCGCTAGGGGCGGGACTCTGTGATCTCCGGTACAATACTGCAACGCGATGCACTCGAAATATCCTTTTTTTTTATGTGTTGAATCAACGAGGTCTCGTGCTATGATAGCCGCGTCGTCACACTGAAAACTGAGGCTTTACGGAGGAATACGTCGGATCAACGTGGGTGCAAGAACTCGGTAACCTCAAACACCGATATTAGGCCTTATCGGCGACTTAAATAAATCGACTACTACAAAACAAAACAAAAAGCCCGCGGTAAGTTTTTTACGTGGTGTTGTATATGTATACACCGCAAGCGGTTGACCTCGAGACAGTCGGCGCATCTCCACGCCGCCGAGACGCGTCGAATTCCACTCTCTCCGCTGGGCCTCTTCCCACTCTCGAGCGAGAAAAAGCAAAACACGGAAAACGTCGACCCATAAGGGCCCGTCGCGTGGATTCCATCATTAGAGCTAACCGGTTCCGACGTAAAGCAAATACGAAACAAAACAAAATCAACTTAGTAAAAAAGAAAGAAAGAGCGCAGAGCCATTCAAGAAGGCACGCCGACTTCGCAAAAGATTACGAACAGGGAAATTCGACGAGGAACTTTCGAAGTTTGTAATCACATTCGCTCTCAATTGATAGCTTAGCCTAGTTAACTAGTGAAAGAGTCGTGTCGCCCCAGCTTTCGAGCGGTTAAAATGTTACTCTTACACCTTCTCCCCGGACCCGATCGAACTCCGCAACACGTGCCGCCTGGTATAGGCAAGAAGGTGAGTGAGGGTGTCGCCGAACAAACCCGCACCAGTCAGCTGGCAGTCTCTGCCAGGCGGTGGTGAGCGAAAGCTGTCCAGAGTCCGCGAGAGGGTGCCAGCTGTTGATGGAAAGAAAAGAAAAGGAGAAAAGAGAACAGGTCCTATCCGACGGCAACGATCGAGTTGACCGGGTCGCCTCGATCTCTGAGATTTTCGAACCAGGCGAAATCGACCGGAGACCAGGCCGAAGTCGACATGCTCGTGCCTTCGCTCTTGCTGCTCGCGCTGGCGACGGTCACCTGCCAGTCGCACGGTGCCACGCCCATCTACAGAGGTGTCGCTGTCCTCAACGGTGGTCCGGTGCGGGGAAGAGTCGAGTTCATCAAGGAGGTGAGTGATCCAATGGCCCGTCATGGCGTGTAGGGGCACTCACCAAGACAACACCATATTTGAGTGCGCTGCTCACACAGCGCAAGCTCACAACGAGAGCACGCTCATAGTCTGCTACAACCAGCAATCTTAGATTACTAAAACAAACGTAAAAAAAGATTTTGCTGTCAGTTTGCGCTTATCTGCGGACTCAACTAGTGCCACTGAATACAGTGAAACCTGTTCAGTGACACTATATTCTATCTCACGAGCATCTGCAGTGCATACAAAGGCATAGGCATGATGGCGTAGCTTTGAAAAGTGCCTCCTTTGCACGAGTTTTCATACAAACAAAAGCATTCAGCTGAGCTATAGGCTCAGTTGAATGCTGCAGTAAAAACAAAGGTGTCTGCCCTTGAGTTTATTGCACATTTGTGAGATGGAGTACAGACTCAACTGTAGCCGTCACAGAGCAGCAACGTTGCCCCATGGCGAGCGGATGGCGAGTTACCAAAGCTGTTTTGCAACATAAATTCCCCGCCATTACGATTACCGGTCTTTTACTGGTGGACAACTTTATGCGGCAATGCAGTCAAAGCTATCATTGTTTTTGTTTTGTTTTTTCGCTCTGGTTTTTATGGTTTAGTCGTGCATTCATATGTGTAATACCCCAGCCAGATTGCGTTGTGCGTATGTTCATACAGCCTGAAGTTAGCCTGCCTCAACGGGTGTATTGTCCGTCAGCTGTAGATGAGCAATTTATAGCCAGTGCAGCACGACTGCTAGCCTGGGGTTGTTAACGTGCACCACTCAGTGGTGACACACGACCGCACGCCGGTATGATGCTCATCCAGATCGAAACGGGCAGGGGTCGGGATTGAACCCAGGATTCCGGGGTTCTGCAGCGCCAGCTTTCGCTCAACGTGCTTCGAGCTGGGGCCCTAAACTCGTCAAACACAAAGTTGAAGCCGGAAGTTCTAGGGGCGCGCCGATTGAACGCTGGTGAAAAAGCGCGAAGTCATCGTCGTAATAGTCCAATCGGCGCGCTCCGTGAACTTCTTCCCCAACTTTGTGTTTGACGAGTTTAGAGCCCCTGGTGTGCGCTAGCCCACTCGGCCACGGATCCCCCTTACCCCATTCTACGCGGCAAAGTAAATGCCATTTCCATCGAATGACATAATGTGATCGGCGAATCACCTCGCGAGACTGAATACGAGCGTCGCGCGTGCACCCAGAACGGCCAGAAGTGGCGCGCGCTGATTTGCCGGTCAGGTAAGATAAGTTGATTTAAATGACATTTCCTTTGCCGCGTGACGGAAGTAAATACTGCCATTACTTTTTCTAACGCGAAAGCATTAACTGTCATATGGAGCGCAGCCGGCGTTGGTTGTGACTGCAAAAAACATGCGTCTAAATAAACGGCACTTAAAATGGCTGCGACGCGTCATAGTTCCCATTGGCTGCGACGCGATCATATCATATGCTTCGCCACGGAAGTCGGCGGGGCGCTCAAGGTCAAAGCGGACGCGCCTCAGAAATAAAACGCAAAGAAAAGCACGGCAACGCAGATGCATCGTCACGGAAGCCGTGGAGCCGGAGGGGTCCACCGCGCCTGCGCAGTGGGGGAGCGTGATGTCACCGCCGGAGCGCCATGTGCGAAAGGAAGACGCGGCGTTCTGCTTGTAGGAATGCGATGCGTGTAGGAACACTTTCGCATTCCTTTTTTCAATCTGTTTAAGAGGCAGAAATAACGTATTTATTTACCCTTGTCTTTTGGAAACTTTGCAGTACCAAGGTTCAGATTTTCGAGGCTATAAATTACCTACGTATCGGAACTTTGTGCCTTTCTATTTCGTCTGAAGGCATTAATTAAAAATTCTTGGCAAACACATAGACCTTCGAGTGTCACGACGGTCTTTTTCTTTGACGGCTGCCATGTTGAATTCTGACGTAGCTGAGAGTTGGACCAAAAAAGTAAATGACTTTATTTGCCGATTGGAAGGCGCTAGAATTCATTGGTTTAGTACTAATAGTTATACTTTTCTCTCGGCTATACCTTTTTTATTGTAGTTATGCTTAAACTATTTAATTTATTTTGTGTCACCCAAGCAAACTATATTATATTCCACCACGGCAACCGCCGCACGAGAACGGTTTATAGTTTGCATAAAACTTGCAAGATACAACACAAAAGTTCCGAAAGATATCTTAAACCTTGTTAATGACGAATTATGATTTTTTTTAAGTCATGCTTCGAAGTAGTAGGTACCTTACAAGGCAATAAATGTTTGCCATGTGCATGTCCATAGAATCACACGTTGTCATGTTCAGTTGTGTCCTAAAATGTTTCGAGACTTTTAAGGAATACTAAGCCGTCAGCCGACCAAAAAAGAAAAAAATAAACGCCTTTTCGCAAATATTAGTGTATCACCGAACGCGGGCGATTCTTTTATCTCTAGAAAGCTACGTCTCGTATAGCAAAACGTGTGCTCCTACTCTTTAGCAGAAGCCCCCGCCAGATTCCACGACGACGGAACTCAACTAAATAACGCCGTAGATAATGGACGTTTCTATAATAAGCCGAACGTAGGAAGTAAAAGAAATCCTCTCCCGAGTGTCCCTCTGTGTTAACAAGCCGGAGCAAACAATGGCATCAAGAATGACCTTGGCGAGCCTCTCCAAAGCAATCATCCTCGAATCTCGTACTCCACCCTTGCGATGATCCGCAGCGAACTCTATACGAGTTGTCCCGGCCAATCCGATGTTGTGAAATTGTCACGTGACTCGGCGTCCCGCGCGTCGCTGTGCCCCTCCCATATGTCACGCGACACTGAATAGACTCTGATCGCTCGTAGCGTCCGCTACGGACCAACGTAAGTTGAAACGGAGTAAGGTAAGCTGCGCGCGGCGCCGCTAACGAGCAGAGGCGCAAGAACGCTCGGCTTCGCAAAAATTGTCTCTTCGAATGTACGAGGCGTCGAGCGTAAAGATTTGTTTTTACGAAAGCTTCAACTTCCACACGTATCTTCGCTATCTAACTTTTTTTACCCACAGCTCGTTATAAGAACGTTTCGTCTGTTTGTTGCGTTGGCACGTTTTATGAAGAAGGTTTTTATATAAGCAAAACAAACTCTGTTTGTAGACTAAATATACATTTGTTAACGCCGAGAAAGCCTGGCAATTTGGGGAACACAATCATCAGGACCCGGAAGCCAGCGTAAAGTGGAGAGAAAAGGCTGAAGGAAGTAAGGAAAGATGCCGCGCCACGAGTCTCGGGGCGTAAACTCTACGAACTTTGCGTTCACAAACACACGCCATCTCTCGCGGCCCAAATGACTTCCGCTCGCTTCCGTTCGACGGTGCCTTCCGAGCTTGTTTATGCACGCTCACCAGTACCGAGCTCCGTTTCGCCTCATACGATGGACCACGGCGGGCCATCCCAGCCAATCCAGCGCAGGGAACGCATCAAGACCCAATCACACAGCAGCGTCTGAAAGCGTTTGAGTGCGTTTGACCGCGTTGCGACTGCGAGCAATCAGGACATTCGAACTTCATATGCCGCTTGCCTACTTTTTGAATTGGTTACAACGCTTTATACAAAGCACGTTTCTCGCAGCGGTTTCTCGACGCAACGCAGTCAAACGCTCTCAGGCGCAAATATGTTCCATCACGGGCCTTTAACTACGCGCCCCGGGCCTCGCTGCTACCCTCTGGAAGGTCACGTGACACAAACACACGGCATTGGAATGGCTTCGACGGTTCGTATAGCATCCTCTGCGGTCCATCCTAAGGTGAAATGATGTATAAGACCTTGCGATGCTACAAAAACAATGCACTTGTAGATTTAGTAAAGTACTTTCGTTGCGATCCTCAACCTATCAGAGGCTATAGGAGCCGGCTATACGCAAGTATACAGAGCTCCTCAACTTATCTCGTGTTCAATCACTGTCTATTTAATGGGTGACAAAGTCTTACGTCGACGTTTCAATGAAGGCAATCTGGTGGGGATATTTCGACCTCCTCCTTGAACCTGAAATGAGCGGAAAGGAAAGAAAAAAGCACCGTATTTGCGTTCACGTTTCTCCTTTTCTTAGAATGAGGTTGTCTATAGGCCTCTATATAGACAACGGCGCTAGTTTTTTTGTTTTTTTTTCTCTTGCGGAGAGTAGGCCATTATAACGTATAACAATATTTTACACTCTGAACTTCGTTCACGTGCACCACCCGGCGATTCATTTGGAACCCAAATAACTGTTCTATTTTTATTTTTATTTTAATCATTTCGATCCCGATATCAAAATGTTTTACGATCGCATGCGTAAGCACTGAACATTTCGATCATGAGATCGAAATCTTCAATGGTCATGCATGCAGTAAAAGGGTAAGAAGGATGAACGCCTTTTTTGACACTGAAACTGTATGATAGGAGCCTGCAGGCGAGAAAATATGGCTGGGCGTTTCCTCGCTCTTCATAAAAATCGCTATCAAACGTCCATCGCCAAGTGAAGTAGGAAGGAAGAGGCTGGTAAGCAAATTATTAGTGTCATGTCTAACAGCGTTCGCTTCTTTTTACGAATATGTAGATTAAAAGAGCGCCATTAAAACGCCGCGTATAAGGTGTCTTACTATATATCTAAAGCTGACCCGGTTTGAAAAGGCATTCGTGATGAAGTTAAGCTCAACGAGCCAAGAATATGTACTGCAGCTTTTAATGCCGCAGCGGTTACACGATCAAACCTCGCGCAGTATGTTCACATTTTTTTAACGCATCAACGCTCAAAATTAAAAAAAAAAATGGAGGGGTTTACGTTTACGCCGTCTGCCACGCCCCAGGGGTGGGCTGAGAATTCATATCGACCAGCTGAGGGTCTCTTTCACGTATAACGGAAACCTAAGTTACACGGATCCTTCTCCACACGAAGCCTCCGGTCATCGCAAAACTCACGTGTTCATTACGCATACGTTCTTATCGTAAGTGTTCTCGATATTCAAGCTTTCATTCATGTTTTTGTCACCTCGACTGTTTCTCTGTTCGACCCCGATCGATGTCAGCTCCTGACGGTGTCAGAGGGTATATCTGAACCGTTGAAATAATATCGAAATTATATCAACTTAAATTTCCCATATTTTAGACCCAGGATTGTACCACAGTCAGTTGCGAATAACATTTACGGCGTGCATTTAACTCAATTTATATATATATATATATATATATATTCCCGCTGTGCAGTTAGTGCTTTTCCCGTCGTTGTTATTTCGTTTTTCTTTTCTAATACCACCATTTAATCTCGAACAGCGCCATGCTATGTAGAAGCCGTAAATAATCTGCCCACAGCTGCGTTGAGGAAACCTCGATATACTCCGTTCACCCCTAAACTCAAAGCGCCGTGAAAGCTACGCCCTAGCCAAACCAATCTACCGCCTCCTCTCATCACCTGATCCCGCCCACTGCGCGTGAGATTGAATAGAAGCGTGATCACGTGGCGAAAGACAGACGGGTGATTGGCCCAACGATCACGTAGCTTCCACAGCGCTCCAAGCTTCGAGGTGAACGAAGAATACAGGGATCGAGCCTCGCTGAGTTTAAAGCTTTATCTGCCTAAAATGTGTCTCCGTTTTTTGTTTTGTTTTTCTTTTCTTTTTCAGAATCCATACGTGCAGGTCCAGGTGCTGGGTAACGTGACCGGGCTGAGCCCGGGCCACCACGGCTTCCACGTGCATCGGTTCGGCGACCTGAGCGCGGGTAGATATATACACGCGTGAGGCTCCTGGCACGCACGCGGGCAACCAGGCGTGTCGTACCTCCTGCGCCGGCCTGCTTCGAGCATTGAACCCGTTGGCTCTCACCATTGCGTCCCTACGCCTGTTACGCGTTTCATCGTCATCCTCGTATTATGTAGTTGTTGGTTTCAACCTACAATTGGTATGAAGCGTGCACCGAGCATTGAACCCGTTTAAACTTCCAGTTGCGTCCTGTGGCTCGTTATGTGTCCCATCGTTATCTTCATCGTGTACGGTTGGTTGTTTCAACCGATAACCAGGACGAGGTCCGCATCGTGCACTGAACCCGCTTGAACACACAACTGCCTCCTCGTCCGTTACACCTCACCATCATCATCTACAGCATGGGCGAAATGGATTGAACGCACTCTGAACTGACCGCCTAAATCGGTTCCCTAACTTATTGCCCTAGGATTTACTATACACAGGTGCTGGAAGCTGGTGCAGTCATTAATTGAGAGCATAAATACATAAAACCTCCAAAATAAAAACAAAAAATTGGTTTTGTTTAGGGAAAAAGTTTTGCTAAGCCTTTTATCTCGAAATCACCGACAGTGATTTTCCTACACACATTCCCAGGGGTGTACACCCCCCCCCCCGGTTTGTTTTTCTGGAGGCACCCCCTTAATTCGCAACAAGTCCTCTATTCTCAATGGCCGCCCCCCCACACCCCCACGCCCCCTCCCCCCCCACCCGCCACCCCCTAAACATTTAAACCCCCCCCCTTCCCCCTAATTTCAATTCCTGAGGAAACCCCTGATCACCAGAAAATCGTTGTGGGCTATTCTGGCGTTTACTACGATTGAAAAATTTGTGAAATGGAAAGAAAATAAAATTGGCTTACCTATTCTTCACTTTATTTGTCCCAAATAAACGCAACAGTAACACATACTATTTTTTTTTTACTCTGCATGCAAAATATATTGATTTACTCGGGGAGCCAATCTTTCCACAATTTTAGCGAAAGCTTTTACCAACTTCAGGCACCTCTGTTGTAAATTCCAGCGCGATAAGTTAAGAAACCGATTTATGCGGTCAGTTTAAAGTGCGTTCAATCCATTTCGCCCACGCTGTATAGTTGCTTGTTTCAGTTAACCATCAAATTCGCTTAAGACAGGTCGTAGCCAATGCTACGCTCCGAAGAAACAAACCAGGAAGCACCACAAATGCATTGTCATGGCAATCGTCGTCTTTGTACGTCTGCTTTCACCGGCTACACCAATAGCGCGCGAAATAAACGCAGGATCACGACGCACTCGTTGTCCGTCGGGTTGGTTTAGCCGTTTGATATACTGCAAACCCCCAAAGACAACGGGCGCCACGACGATATACACTTTTGGAGCTGCTTGATATTGGCTCCATCGGATTTTGTTTCAGCCTCGACCGCGGTCGGTTTTAAAGGGGCCCTCGGGTGCGTTTTGTAGGCGCTTGTTTATGATGGCAGATTGTTCGTTGGGCTTCAGTCGATATAAGTGACCAGTTCTAGATGGCAAGACGTCCTACTTAACTCGCACCAATAAAAATGCACGGGCACTTACGTTTGTTTCCTTTTCTTTTTTAGATCGGTCTATTTTCGGGATTCTTACCGTTTGCATAAAATTGAACCAATGAAAATAGTTAATTGCGTGGAGATTCTGAACGCTGCTTTTATTGCTCTTTCTAGGCGCGTTAGATTTTGACGAAAATTACCGTTTGAAAGGGCCGTCCCACAGGGCGCCCTGGTGCCTGCTCCAATGCGCAGAAAGAGGGCGTGTCACGATCTTGGATTACATTTTTAATATAAAAATCAACCCCGTGTAATTACGTTTTTTTTTATGCTGTTAAGTTGGGGTCACAGTGCTCGTACATCATACAAAAGGTAGTCTGCAAACATGAGTCACCGCAATATCCGTGGTTCGAATGCCGCGTGCCATGTTTCCTCCTTGAACATGATTGCCATGCGGCATTTGAAGCACGGACCTCACGGTAACTCGCGTTCGAATCTGTTTGCAGACTATTTTTTGTATGATGTGCGAGCAGTGTGACCCCGGTTTTAAAGGGTGGTTTATACATTTGCGTTCGAGTGCGTTGCAACCGACATAGTCAGCTTTTAAGCCGCTTGCGACCGCCATCCCTGCTGCATGCTACGCTGCCCGTTGTAAGCACTCGCAAGAGGCTTTAAAACAGGTTGTGTCGGAGTAGGTCGCAAGTGTGCGAGTCAGCCAATAAAAGCGCTTAGATTGAGTTATCGCCTTAAATAGGCTACATCAGAATCAACTCGAGTGTCCCTTTAAAACGTGAACGGAGCATATAGAACTCGCCTGAAATTCCAAGTTTCGGAATAGTGTTCCCGCGTCTTGCATCGTGATTCCTTCGTCTGTGTTCCTGTCGGCTAATGTCGCATGGCGCATTGGCTGCTGCGGTGCGGATGCTCCGGGACTCGCTACGCCCACCGTTCCTTAAGTTGTCGATGACTAGAGAATATTTCATTTCCCATCACATAAATGAGGAGAGAAAGAAATCGGAACAATGAGCTGGTAAGCGCGTGTTACTGCAACGTGCTCATGAATTCAGCGTACGTTGAGTCTGAGTGGTCATTTGTAACAGTTCAATATCCCGGGGAAACGCGCCTTGTGCAAATCACAGTGTGGAAATGACGCGCCTGATCTGAGCAATGTCGACTATACGGAGAGCAAGTTCGTCTGCTTCTTGCTCAGGGCTGGCGGTGACGTCAGAAAAATGTCGTCCTCTGATTGGCTCTGATGGAAGGATAGCTTGGTAGACCTCGAGGCAGCTCGCTTTGAGGTCTACTCACTATCCTTCAATCGGAGCCAATCAGAGCGCGGCGTCTTTCTGACGTCACCACAACCCCTGCGCAAGAAGCAGACGGACTTGTTCTCCGCATAGCCACCGAAAAAACTGAAGCAACGCGAGTCCCGAGCAGCTTATATTATGACCCCGCAGATAATGAGTTTGCGACATGAGGCGGTAAGAATGCCCAACAACCAATCAGGAAGCAAAAAACGTCACTAACTATATATACAGGGTGTCCACCCCAGAAACAAAAATGTAAAGGTTGTTTGTTTGTTTTTTACCGCAAAACTAAACTACGTATCGCCGAACGTTCATTCTCCGCCCAAATGTAGACGCCAGAGGTCCCAAGCAGATGGCAAAGTTTCGGAACTAACCGTCATCTTATTCGAAATTTACAAGTGATTTTCTAAGATGTTCAGTGGGGAAAACGGCGGCCGAGAGAATGCACGGAGCAGAATGGCGCCAGTTACCGAAAACGGGATCCATTCTCCCCTTGAAATTTTCAGAAACTTAGTTAAAACTTTTTAATGAGACTTTGGTTGGTTCCGAAACTTTGGCATTTTGTTTAGATCGCTAGCGCTACGTTTGGGCGGTGAATGAGCGTTCAGCGATGTGCAGCTTATTTTTGCATAAAAAAAAATTAATGATAAAGTTAGTTCTTTTTTGGTATGGAAAGGGGGGGGGGGCACGCTGTATGTATATAATATACTGTTCAAGAAACGTAGGGTGTGGCTTGTTGTCACGCCTCTTGCTTTTGGATTCGTTCTTCAGAGTCCTCCTCGGCTAATACCGCAATCTTAATGGCTAAGAAGCAGTATTAATGCTCTGAGCTAGCGACGGCCAGGGTTTCTTCAGCTGTCAGTGACAGTGCTTCTCAGGGCAGACGAATGAAGCGAGGCGCTGTTCCTGTCTCGATCCCTGCAGGCTGTCCGAGTGCCGGTCCCCACTTCAACCCTGGCAACACCGTCCACGGTGCCCCTGAGGATGACTACAGGCCAGTCCTTCTTCGACACTTCCACAATCTCCTGCACGCATGACTGGTTCGCGATGCAGGAAGAACACCAATCATTGGTGTCGTTTTAGTCAGTTTAGCCAATTCAGGCAATGAGAAGGCAAAAGGTGTGGACGCCTTTTCGTCATTGAGACTGCATGACCATGCATTAGAGCATGATACCAATTAACCTTCTGATTGGTTTAACGGGCTAGACCAATACAAATGATCGGTTGTCCTATAGTGAATTGCGGGGCAATCTACGCGTAGATTAGTCTGTGAGTGAATTACGAGAATTACCGTCAGTGCGTCAAAAGTATAACATGGCTAAGAAAAGTCTATATTAATTTTGTGTGCCTCGTAGAGATCTAATCGTTGTTTTATGAACAGCTGACGTACTAACGTTACACATAAAAAACACTTCCCAGTAAAGGCGAGCATTCTGCTACCCTTAACGTTTTGGAATCTTAAACCTCGCAAAACATTGCAGTCGTATAAATAGTTTTGGTCATTTTGTTTGAAGATTTGTTTCCTCAGAAATTCGATAGCGTCCGTGCATCATCCAGACTACAAAGTGCAGCTTCTGAAGATAACCAACCCTATCCCGGTATGAACACGCACACTAAAAAAAAGGATGTCTCGTGCCTGCGAACTGATTTGGAAACAGAGCGATATATGCATCCAACAAAAACACAAACGTGCATAACATGAGCGCATGCATTTACTTACCTTACGGATGGCACATATGCTTGCAGGTGAAAACAGCCTACGTTTCCAGCTTACGCATGCAACAGTCGTCGCCGACGTGCCAGACGTCTCTTCGCCGAATCCCGCATACACTGTCCACGCCGCGCCTCGCGTCACGAGTACATTTCTAAATGCAAAGTAGACGTCATCCCTAATACTGAACGATTCATGGATCTCAGTATTCGCCGCTCCAGAGGAAGCGACGCCACCAAACAGAGAAAACGTGAAGGAGTAAAGCGGGGAGCTACCGCCTTTCCAAGCATATACAGTGAAAGCTGCCGCGGCCCGGCAGCCAAAATGTAAAACAGAGGAGATGGAATTAAAATAACGACGCTGGAGTTGCGAGTATGAAGTAGCCTGTCTGAAAACTTGACGCACAGTCGTGAAAAAAGAAAGGATTCGCCCGAGCGAGCGATTACCGGGCCTGCGAAAGGGCGACACATGGCGCTCGATCGCCAACACAGGGGGATCATATTGCCTGGCGTGAGCCACATAGTTGTAACACGGGGCAGGTCTATAGACAATTTAGAAGATCGCCTTCTGTAAGCTGCCATCTTTGTCTCCTGGGCTGTAAAACGCATTGTGAGCATGGGCAGAAGCACTCTTATACGAAATATCAGACGCCGGTCACGCAGGCGTGCACAGCCCAATCAGCCGGCATTTTTCATATGAGTGATAAGCTCTGGAATTGTCTATAGACATTTGCAAGCACGGCCTCTGGGCGTCGCCATTTTGCTGCTGGTGTGGGTAGATCCTCTGATAGTCAAGCATTGCCGAGGCGTACCCACAGCCTCAGAAATGCTTGACAATCAGTCGATCTATTTACACCACCAGCAAGATGGCGGCGCAGGGGTTTCCTCAGGAGTTGAAATTAGGGGAGGGGGGGGGGGCTAACTGTTTAGGGGGCGGGAAGCATTGAGAATAGAGGAGTCGTTGCGAATTAAGGGGGTGCCTTCAGGGGGGAAGAGGGTAGGGGGAAGGGGGAAGAGGGTAGGGTGACCACCTTTCTGCTAGCGAAATGCGGAACAAGCGGGACAGTGGGGGCGGGAGGGGGGGGGGGAGTTAGAACCGAGGCTCTGTTAATACATTCAATATCCTGCGCTGTTTATACACTTTCTTATTGTATTGTAGCAATTCAGCTCAAATAATTTGCACTCCCAGTGATATACCTTTTTATGCCAAATGTGTTATTAAATGTGTCGAAATTGAAAGCATAAAAATCAACCATCAAATGGAAATAAGAAACCGTAAATCTTTTTCTGGTTATTGTTTCCTGTCAACGTTTACTTTTATCAAAATGGTCCTACACTCTAAAAAAAAGGGGGGGGGCCCGTGTGTCTACTTGTTTGCACAACACTTGGAGAGCCAATCACCGCGAGTTACGGAGGCAGCTCTGCGAATGACGATGCCAAAACACATGTTTAGACAGAAAAACGCAATATGAGTTATGACATTAAGCAATGCAAAACGTCACGCTTGCATTGCTTAATGTCACAACTAAGACTGCGTGTTTTTTTATTTTTAATTTTAACATATGTTTCGGCATCGTCATTCGCTGAGCTCCCTCCGTAAGTTGCGGAGATTGGCCCTCCGAGTGTTAGGCGTGAAAGTAGACGCACGGGCTTTTCTTAGAGTGTACACACATTTTTAACATTATGGACTTTTTCGACCCTTGTGAGTTGCAAGCCCTTGTGTAGCTGTCTTCACGAAAAAAAAAATCCACGCCAAACCTTTTGCATTGACACAGCGGTATGAAAATAATTAAAGTATCTTATATTTAAAATTTGGCGAGCAATATTTCTTACAATATTTTGCCACCAAGGGGAGAGGCACAACGGAGCATGCGCGTCGGTTCTCCTGCAAGAACGACGGTCGCTTCCCGCAATGCTTGGATAGATAATGGCGTCCCCATGCGATTCACACGATTACCAGCGACCTCCTCGCTTCCCTGTGCCCCGTTGTTCGGCAGCACCATGAGTTGCAGAGGGAATTTTACGACAATATAGGATGCGGGACATTTTGAAGATTTGAAAATTTCTTGCGGTAAGCGGGACACTAGCCCTCGATGCGGGACAGTCCCGCAAGTCGCGGGACGGGTGGTCACCCTAGAAGGGATGTACACCCCCCCCCCCCCTAGGAGGTGTGTAGGGAAATCACTGTGGCGGCACCCAGACGCTTTCAGAACGCCTCTGCTCTGCGTCAGGCTTTCACCGGCTATATATGACTGTGCGCATTTTGCTTGCTCGTGGAGAGCAGCGATATCAGCTTTTGTATTCACTGCTTTAACGTCACTGTTGTTGTTGTTGTTGTTGTTGTTGTTGTTGTTTTATTAAGACGCTGAGCTGGAAGTGGTACTCAACGACAGTACCGATGTTGCAAAATAAAATTATTTAAAAAATATAATTGCCCGTCGAAGCAACCCCGAGATTCAGAAGTGGGAATGGCTTGACCACTCTCGATCTCGGTTTATCTGCGACAACTCAACGCCACGTGTGGCGAATGCACCATTCCGGCTGCGGTCACTTAAAGATTTTTTTTTGCCGATTGTTTTCTTTTTCTTTTTTTTTTTTTCGTACAGGCACGTCGGAGACCTAGGCAACATTGAAGCCGACGCGAACGGCATCGCCGTGTTCAACTTCTACGATCGACTGCTCGAGTTCGAAGGGGGACACGGCATCATTGGCAGGGCCGTCGTCGTGAGTGTGGAGTCATGATAATCGAAAAGTTCGATACACCAAAAGAAACAAAGTCCGGGACAGAATCCTTCTTGTGAACTTGCCGTCATTAGGGAGGTTTGATGTGGAACTGAGTCACCACGATTACACGACATAATATCGCTGTGAAATACGAAAAACTTTTGGGTCCGTGTGGCCGAACGTTTTTATTCTTATCCTCGCTCAATTCGAGGCTTATGCGAACACCGATGATACTTGCAGAGACTACTAACGGTGCGAATACATTTGATTCGAAATTCGTGAGCACTGACACGGAAGAACACTGATTTCCTTAAATATTTAGTGGATGGCGCAGTTAATGTTTAGGGCTCCCTATATTTGCCCTATCCCACTAAATTTCATTTTAAAAAACTGGCAGCGGCCTGTATCTCCCAAGTCCTAGAATGCATGAAATGCATTATTTAAAGTGCGGTCGTTTCAAATTGTTTAGAAGACATTAGGACGTCGTTTCAGTGGTGGTGGTGGCAAAACGTTTATTTCGCGTTCATTGCGTTAAAACGCTGCGGTGAAAGGGTGAAGCCGTCGTTTCGGGAGTGGAGAATAATCTTTACTTTTATCCATTTCACCGCTACATTGAGCGGGGAAACTGGGTGCATCCAACGCATGACGTCAATTTTCCCGCTCGATTTAGCGGGGAAACTAAGACTTGGCATATGTCACGTGGCATCGCTTTCCCCGCTAAATTTAGCGGGCAAAGTGTATTGGTGCATAGGTTACATGGCATCAGGTCAGCTGACGTCAATTTTTCCCGCTAAATTTAGCGGGTAAACTAAATTGATATAGAGGTCTTGTGACGTCACCTGATATTAAATTCCCGCTAAATTTAGTGGCATCTTCCTTTACTCTAGAAAACCTATCAATTCCCCGACGGAGCCACTGAGCGCGCGGCCGCCGAAAAAAGGCTAGGAGCAGCGCCGAACGGTTACCCATATGGTTACGCAGAGACACTTCTGGCTTAGAGTTCCTGTATAGCCTCCTGCGGGATTCAGAGTTGCGCGTCTGTTTTCCACGTGCCGCCACGCCGCTATTTGCCGAGACCGATCACGTGAAGAGCAAAGAATCCAGCGCCGTGCAGGAAAGCCACCGCTTCAGGTCGCTTCGCCGACGTTGCACGCGCCCCGGCGTACGTTCCCCTGATTTTGCCTCCTCTCCCCTTTTTCAGTTAGGCGGCGGCGCGCGCGGCGCCGCAATTCGCCGAATTCAGTCACGCGAGGAGCAAAGAATCCAGGGCCGTGCAGGAAAGCGGCGATACGGCCACCCGCCGAACCGCGCTAACGCGCAACTCTGGCTCCCGTAGGGAGACTATGCAGGAACTCTAGGGTAACCCAGAGCCGTATAGTGGGAGAATTTGGCCAGTTTATGATCTCGTCGCCATAACGCCGCCCTCCCGAGTGAGCCAATCAGCCCGCGGCGCTGAGTGAGAGGCGCGAGCGCACGCGCGTGGGCTCCCGGCTGCTTCCAGCTGTGTGGTGAGGGCCGCCATATTTATTCATTTGCCCGGTGGAATGCACGGTATCGACATCCAAAATTTTGCTGGCTCTGGCAAGAAAATTATATAGTGTTATTCCTCGGTGGTTAAAAAGCTAGCGAATGAAGCTTTCTTGACGTTTTGAAACTTTTATTCAGGCGAAAAAGAAGTCGGCCTGTAGCAAACGACGCGTACCTCAACAGTGCTCTGCCACGAAAGCGTGTTGCGTCAAAATGGCGGGTCGTTTTCTTTTTGCTCCTCCTTCCCCTCTCGCTCTTTCGGCGCTCTCCCTTCGCTTTTCTCGTCTTCAGCGCCTTCGTGGCCACGCCTACTGGCCAGACTCTCCCAATAGACCTATTGCAATATTACCCAAGCATCAAGGAGAATGCAGGGATTGGTGTTCCATGCGCCGCACGCGCTGGCATCAGCAGTAGTAACTTTTCCAAAGCAAATACATAAAACAAATGGAATCTTGCACGCGCGTTCGTCGACGCTTTATTTTGGGTTATTTACTTTGAATGTTTTATACAGGAAGGCGTCCGCGTGTGGCACGTGGAACGCCGATCTCTGCATTCTCCTTGATGCTTGAGTAATATAGCAATAGGTATATTAACGGCTCTGGGGTAATCCTTCAGACAGCGCCAACAATACGCGCGGTGCGAAACGACAGCAAACAGCAACGGAGAAGAAAGAATGGAGGCTACCGGCCCGTGGAGAAACGGGAGAGGGGCGGAATAGAGGGTCGACTCAAGATGTTCTTCTTTCCTGAAAAAAAAAGAAAAAGAAGCGCGTTGGTGTTTCCAGATTTTACCACTGGGACATTGTCTGGCGCTGCCAGAGAGAGTCCCTGCGCGCGCTCTCTTCTCTGATCTCCTTTCCCCTTAAAAGCGGTCACGTTCTGTCGCGATTTGACGGGCTTTCTAGAATAAAGGAGGCTGCACGTCAAAGGCTCCTCAGGTGGTCGAAATTATTCATCGATCTTTCGCTGCGGCGTGCCAGATGAAATGCCCTTCGTTTGTTTGGCACGTAAGACCCCCAAAATTTGACCTATTACTTTCGTACAAAATAAACTCTGGCTTGCTCCCCACTTTGATTCGACGCGATAATGCATGCCCCGGGGCATGCATTCTCGTAATGCGCGAACAGAAAAATCCCCTTTATAGAGCCACCAACTCCATTCTCGTTCCGATACCGGTGAACGCAGGTACACGAGCGTCAAGACGACCTGGGCAGGACCACCCACCCGGAGAGCCGGTCGACGGGCAACGCCGGAGGCCGACTCACCTGTGGAGTCATCGGGTTCGCCAAACCCTGATGCCAACCGCCGTGCGACAGGGAAGGCCCGTTCAACTGAAACATCGTTCTGGGGTCACGCGAGCTTCATCGAGTCGCCACCAATACCACAAACGAAAGCCCTTCACTCGTATGCACTACGCTCTCAGAAGCTCCCACGCGGATACTTCACCGCGACGCACTCGAAACATCAATCCTTGCTCTTCCACTAATTAGTTAAATCAATGAGAGTGGGGATTGGTATCGCACCCAAACGGGCAGGCTGTCTCAAGGTCCATTCACACAGGATCGCTTGCTTACGGTTTCTTACGTTGCGAATCACCGGAACATTCGTGCATCCTGCGTAACGTGAAAAGCTACTAATTTTATATCTTTCAAACGACTAAATAGTCCCTTATGAGACTATGATTGGAGAGGATATATACAGTTTCTGAGATATACAGAAAACAAAAGCAACACGTACTTGAACGGGAAAAGAAACGATAAGAATTGATATCATTTTCTCAGATGGGTTGGCCAACATGCTGAGTAAAATGCAACAAAGCAAGCAAAACTTATACTAGCCAATGGGCTACAATAGCACAAACGTCATGCTCCATACAAATCACGGATGTACCGGTGTCTCCCGAGTACCGACGTAAGCAGATGTAAGCTCCCGTAACATAAAAAAAACGTAAACGCTTCTTTGCGAACGGGCCAGATCAGTCGCAAAAGAAGCTCACGCCTTACATGTTGGCACGTAGACTGCATGCAAATCGGAGGATTACGCCAACTGGCATCCTCATTGATTGGACTTATTAAATAAAGGTTAGCGATTGGCGTTTCCAGTGCATCGTGGTGCAGTATACCATGTGGAAGAATCTAAGAGTACATGTGCGAATGTTTTAGCTAAAAGAATTTCGATTAATAGAGATTTGATTTGGTCGTTTTCGTTGTCTTGCTTTTGTCGGCATGCGCATTTCGCACACCATGCGGAATGGTTTTATTTTTTATTCTTTCGTATAATCACATTACAGCAACCCAATTAAGAGTTGATACAGGGAGACAACTCGGGATCAACGAAGGACAACTTATAAAACAGGATACCCGCCAATAACTACAAGATAAATGGATAATACAATAAGAATTGTGTTGTATGTATGATTATACAGCCGAAAGTTACTCAACCTTAATGGCTCTCTGGTGTCTCAGCTGTAGATGAGAAATACAGTCAGTGCCGTACAACTGCTAGTCTGGGGTCTTTACGTGCGCCGCGCAGTATAAGTTTTGGTGACGCATGACTCGACACGTACCGATACGATCCACTCAGCGCCACATCGAAACGCGACAGGGTTGGGGATTGTTGGGGACATAAACATAGACTTACTCGTCGAAAATTCACAGCAGATAGAATTCCCAACTCTTGTCCAGTTTCTGTGAATGCTACAAAATAATTCACACGCCCACCCCCGTAGCATCCGCTTCATTAACGTTATTAGATCCATGCGTAACAAACTTTCAATCGGACGATATACATTCTGAAGTAATAACCGCTGGATTACAACTGGGAAAATGGATTGAGTGAAAGGAACCCAGAAATATCGTATAACGTATTTTACGAAATATTATATAACGTATTTTACGAAATATCGTATAACGTATTTACATTTCCCAAAAGATTAAAAATAATAGATAGAAAATTCAGAAAGCCCTGGATCAGGCAAGAAGTTTTGAGTAGGGAGACCAAAATAACATTTATTCTCGATTTGCTAGAACTAGAGATACCATCATTTTATTGGAATTTGAGAAATGTAAAAATCGCTTGAACTTGACTATTCGAAAATCAAGAGAGCTTCTGACACCGCAAGTTCACAGACGTGCAGAATGATCCAAAAAGGATATGGGCGTCGGTTAATGAAATTATTAGACTTAAGCCTCTTTGATTTAAAAATGGATGGTGAAAGGTTATTAGGTCATTAACTGGCGACCAGATTTAATTCACAATTTCTAGCGGCTGGTGAATTCGTGTTAACAAGCCAAGCTGGTGATTATTGAAAATACCCCCAAAAAATACTTCCAATTTTGATCGTTTTATATCCAGTCACTCAACAAGAAATAATAATGCTCATAATGTCTCAAAAAATATTATAGCCTGTAGTGTCGATGTCCTTAAAGCAGGGACCATTTCCTGATCAACTAAAATAGTGAAAGTTTCAGCAATCAGTAAGTGCGGCTCCAAACATTACTTGGATACCTATAGGCCCATATCAGTGTTCCCTCTGTTCTCAAAAATAATTGGAAATATAATTAACAAACGGTTTCAAGTGTTTTATTTTTATTTTTTTGCAATTATAATGTCATAATTAAACAACAATATGCGGAGTGCGAGTTCGTCTGCTTTTTCTTCCAGGGGGCTGTGGTGACGTCAGAACGATACCGAGTTCTGATTGGCTCTGGCTGAAGAATGGTGGGTAGACCTCAAAGCAAGCTGTCTACCCCTATCGTTCAGTCAGAGCCAATCAGAACTCGGTATCGTTCTGACGTCACCACAACCCCTGCAAAAGAAGCAGACGAACTCGCGCTTCCCGTAGCTTTCAGAAGGGTAAAACAACGGAATTAGCACTTTTGCATATGAAAGATAAAAAAATGCATAATAAAAAAATCAGCTCTTTACAACTGGTTTATTTTTTCAATTTCCATAGAGCCTTCGACTCCATAAAACACAACATTCTTATTTCCAAGATCGAGGCATACGGTATACGAAAAACCGCGCACAAACGTATCCCTTCATTTCGTACACAGTATACGATCTATAATAACGTAAAATCATCTCTAGAATTAACAAAATATGGCGTGCCACAAGGCTCGATATTGGAACCCTTTTTGTTTCTGATTTATATTAATGATAGGCCTAATCTACCACTTGCCGAAGACTTAATATAATACGTCGAAATATGATTTTTTTTTTTGGGGGGGGGGGTCAAATATAGCGAGCTAGAGAGTGCGGTCAACAAATATTTATTTAAACTTTCATCCTAGCTAGTTGCAAATGGTTCAGCCCTAAATACAAAAGAAAAATATAATAGTAATAAAAATAAATAAATATAGTAATACTTTCTCCGGTGAAGCGGGCTCTCAATACAAATATTAAACTTCAATTAAAAAATACTGAAATTGAACGCGTAGATGATCGCAATTTATTGGAGTCTGGTGTAATAAAAATTTGAATTGGACTAACCTCGTAAACAAAATAAGAAACAAAATATCGAAATCAGCTGACTTGATTTCCTCTGCTAAATTATCTTCTACCGGAATGGCTCAAGTACCAGCTCTATTATGCATTAATACATAGTGTGAGAATCGGCCCCGCCATCACCGTGAATGGACGCGGGAACAGGACCGAGTTTCGTTTTCTTTTCTTTGCGTGTTTGCGTTTGCACGTGTGCCCCTGTGTGTGGGTGAACTGGCAGACGCTCGTGCGGGTTGAGGCAGGGGACATTTGAAGAGAAAGAAGACGGGAGGACAGCACGTGGGGTAACCTTCGGCAGGCATTCGGAAATTAGCTTCGCTTGTAAATAGACGTGTTTTTTTCTTCCCTCTATCCGCGGAGTCCTGGCTGCTTTACTTTTCCTTCAGCGACCATCAGCTGCCTCCGTCGTCGGGTCCCGGCGCAATCACGAAGAAGAACATCTTTACTGGCGAAGTCGACAGGATTGCGTCAGCGGACCCCGGCGGCGTGATCTTCACAACGGAATCGGCGGACAGCGACTTGACGCGGCACTGGTGGAGCCTTCTAAAGAGAAGACTGGACCACCGAGCTCCTTGAAGATTGGACCACCGAGCTACTTCGTGGTGGCAGAGCTACTGACCCGATGCCGTCCCACTCCAGCGAGGAACGCCTACGTCTACAGCTCGGACATCATTTTCGTGCCGGACTATTCTGAGGAGCGGGCTGCGTCTGTGATCCAGCGGCAGTCGTTGACCTTACGGTAAGGTGATTCTTTGACGTGTGCCCGCCATGGATACAGACAGCACAGAGCGGCAGATGCCGGTTCTTACGCCAGAGCAGGATAGGGTTCGAAATAGGGATGTTGACGGGCCAGGTGAATCGTCACCTTCGAGTGGATTAGTGGCAAACCCGCAGACACAAGGGGATGGGAACGGAGGATTCCGATCAGTCAGCTCTATCGAAAAGGAGATAGAGCTAGTGAGGGAGAAAGAACGGCTAATACGTCTTGAGCTAGAGCTAGAACATGCTACGCTCAGGGAACCGAACGCGAGCCAGTGGAGGCGGCATGGAGTTCAACCTCCGAAATGAAGTTTTAAGCTTTTCAAGACTGATGAAAGGAGTACTGACTTCCATGCCGTCGTCCGAAATATTAGTGCCGAGCTGGTTTGATGGCGTAGAACACGTCTTCGAGACGTATGAAGTCCCTGAGCAGCTTAGAGGATATCTTGTGCGACCTTATTTCACAGAGAGCATGCGTGCTCTCGTGAATAGGCTGAACGTGGGTGAGAGAAGTGGGTATGGTGCGGTCAAAGAACGGGTCTTGTTAGAGCTCGGACTGTCACGAGCTGAGGTATGGAGGCCCTTAATTGAAACCACCACTTCTCTCAAGGAAAAACATGAGAACCCAAGGCAGGCAATTATACCTGAAAATTGTCGGTTGAAGTGTTTTAAATGCAAGAAATTGGGGCACCTTTCCCGTGAATGTCCCCGGACAAGGACACCAGAAGGAGAACTTCTGTTTCACAAGAAAAGAGTAGACGCCGAGAATGTCACGGTGGAGGAAGACTCCAGCCGTGAGCCCGAAAAGGTGACGACCGAAGTGGAAACTGACCGACGGTAACAACTTGGACCACCAAGACCAGAAGAGGCCAGACCCATCGGTCCGTGAGGCGCCTCCGATTCTGTTACAGGCCGACGACACGAAGCGGTCGTCGAAGAACAATCGCAGCTGCGTGTCTGTGGAGGCGGACGTTGACGACAGAAATGAGCTGAACGTCTCGAGTGCCTGGAGGACGTCCCAACGAGCCGAGGAGGACCACGACGAGCAGGTGAACGTCGACGACGAAAGGCCGTACACTTTGCCTGGGCGGCAGGCGTCCCGGCGATCTGAGGACGACCCATGTGTGAACTTCGACAACGTCAAGGCCGGTCCCGACATCTTACCTGGGTTGCACAAGTTCCGGCAAGCCAATGACGACCACGTTGAGAACATGGGCGTCGGTTACAACGAAGAACCGAGGGTATCTCCTGGGAGGCGGACGTTCCGGCAAGCCGAGGACGACGGCGGCAAGAACATGGACGACGACGAAGGACTGAACTTATCGCCTGGGCGGCAGGCGTTTTGGCGAGCCGAGGACGACGACGGCGAGAACGTGGACGACGACGAAGGACCGAACTCATCGCCTGGGCGGCAGGCGTTTCGCCGAACGGAGGATGACCACGACGAGAACGTGAACGTCGGCGACGAGAAAAACCAAATACCTTGCTTTGGTGGCAGACGTTCTGGCAAGCTGATGACGACCATGGCAAGGGCGTGGGTGTCGACAAGAAGTCGGACATCTTGTTAGGGCGGCTGACGTCCCAGCAGGCCGGTGAAGATGTCAGGGAACGCGGGGACAGCGACGAGGACGCCGTCTTCGAGATGAAGTCGTTCCGGAATATAGCTAGGGACGCCGAAGAAGACTCGACCACCTACCAGCCGGCCACGTGTGAGAGAGCTGGGAGTGCAGAAGACGTCGACAACGGCGACCGCCTGCGAGGCCCATTCCTGATTCGTAAGTCAGGACAGAGTATAAACTGTCGTCGCTCTTGCGCGGCGATGTTCCGGAACCAGCCATACCCGTCCGATTCAAGCCCCGTCGAAACCTGGATGGCTTGACTAACCTGTCGAAAAAGAGACCGAGGCTAGGAGGCTAGATGCTGCGCTAGTCTCGGCACGAGATTTCTCACTGCTTTGGAGCCTTGGCGGGCACAGTAAGAATCACTTTACTAGCATGTGATTGGCATATTGGTGTAAATGTTTTTTATAGTTCGGATTCTTACGGGTTGAGTCGCAAGCTGTGCGCAAGGTGTGACTAATATGCGTACACGTTTGAGTTTAGATGTTATATATTATTTTTGACATTTCAGGTCTAAAAAATATACTTAGTCGGGAGGTGTGAGAATCGGCCCCGCCATCACCGTGAATGGACGCGGGAACAGGACCGAGTTTCGTGTTCTTTTCTTTGCGTGTTTGCGTTTGCACGTGTGCCCCTGGGTGTGGGTGAACTGGAGACGCTCGTGCGGGTTGAGGCAGGGGACATTTGAAGAGAAAGAAGACGGGAGGACAGCACGTGGGGTAACTTTCGGCAGGCATTCGGTAATTGACCCCGTAAGTGATGACGTCACAACATGGCGTTTGGGTCCAAACAAACCGTTGCTAGGGACGTTGCTATGGACTAATGCATGGAGACTCCACATGAGGCTAGATTTTTGCTTACAAGTAAGTAAATAATTTTTTGTAAGCAACCTAACTTCTTGATATCTAATTATGAAGATGTTCTTGTCGTCTCAGTGTCATATTGCAACGATGAAAGCCATTTCTGAAGTCTTACACTCCGCTTTGCTTTGGTAGCAGACGACACGATAGATTTGCTGGCCTCTGTTGCAGCGGGCGTCTTCATTGAAATGCGTCGGTAAACAAGCGACAAAAACAAGTGGATTGCCGTGGCCGTAGAGGCCTCCGCAATGTGCGTTTTTTTTTCCTGTGAACAACCCAGCTTAGTTACGAGGGGTGAAAATGCAGTAAAATCAAACCACGTCACGCAGATCAGTTACGACGACGACCTGAAGTGCATTATCGGCGTAGTGCAGGCCACCATGAGAAACAAATCGTACGCCGTCGAGGTAAGTCGTTTGTTATTATTATTTTATTATTTTGGTTGTCAGGTTATTAAAGAATTGCATGTCTATCGCGATTTCGCAGTATTTTGCTTTTTTTCCCCCTTGGTATACATCAAATTCCGTGGATGTGCTCTTTTGGTGAAGATCTTCATCGAACCCGCGATGCGAGCACAGTCTGTAATAGACTCACCTTATGTTTTTTATCCAGTTCTTTCGCGCTTTGGTGTCTTGCGGAAATCTGAAGAAACTGCAAGAATCTCTCTCCACGCGATGGTTACAACCAGGTATACGAAGCACCCTCGCATAGCGCGAGTCCGCGAACAAAATTTGGGACCTCAACCGTTCGCCTGAAGTGCTTTTCTCGCGGGTGCAATGCGGTCTTTTAGCAAACTATCATCTCGATCGACGCCCGGACTTTCGATAAACCATATTTTGCATCGCACCCCACTATGAAATCTTAAGAGTGTATGAAACTCATTATATTTCAAACAATTGCGATGTCAGAATATCGTCTTTATTCACACGATGCAAACGACGGCCCCACTTGGACGGCCGGCGTGCGGCAGACGGCATACTTCTTGCATTTGTCGTCTGCTGAAGGCATCTTGAGGACCGGAAGTTGCAGTCGTAAATATTTCAGAAACAAGCGATCACCGGCACACTTCTGTCGAAACATATATGACATTCAAGCTTTCTATATCTGTGATTTTTAGAAGTTTAAATCCTACTCCTGATTTTTGAATGGTCGGGTTTTCGTAGCAAAACCGAGCCACATGTATTCGTCCATAACAACGACCCTAGCAACGGTTTGTTTGGACCCATGACGTCACACTTACGGAGTCAATTAGCTTCGCTTGTAAATAGACGTGTTTTTTTTTCTTCCCTCTATCCGCGGAGTCCTGTCTGGTTTACTCTTCCGTCAGCGACCATCAGCTGCCTCCGTCGTCGGGTCCCGGCGCAATCTCGAAGAAAGAACATCTTTACTCATAGCAAGGTCTACTACTGCTTTTTTGTCTAGGGTTACACGACAAAGACAAATATCACACATCTACGTGATGCAGCAACAGGCTGTTCGCTTAATAGATAAATATAACGCACACACCACTCCGCTTTTTAAAAAGAAGTATATAGAAGTTGATAAACCATACATTTATAGACTTGCACACCATATTTTTGAGGACCATAAACATCAAGATGCAACCTATCCATCACTCTGCGCTAGACCCAACCATCTATATAAATCACGTAATGAAACGTACCTACTTCCAAAAATTAGGATTAACATAAGCACCCAAGCACTTGCAATTCAAGTTCCCAGCTTTCTCGGCACGTACACGTATCTCCACACTTTTATTACATCTGATATCCCGCTAAACAAATACAAGATACAAATATTGAAAGAATCTGTGATGACAACAACTGAAATGGGAAATTTTGTATTACGTATTGCTTTTTGCAGCTTGGTTGGCGCTATTTCTGTGTTTAATTCTTACGTGTTCTGATTTTTTCTTCTTTTCGTTTTTGCTTTGTTGTTAAAGCATTTTTAAATGTATGTTATTATGTTAGCCAGTTGATTGTGTTTGTACAAAATATTGTATTTTCCATTTACTTAGCGGTACCAAGGCCTTGTCAGACCGTTTTTCCTCTTGGTGCCGCGGACATGATGTAATATATCTAAACGAACTGAACTATTAAAAGAGAAACTAGAGGAAAGATAATAGTATGCAATAATGCAAGAAGTGACTATCAGCAAAAGGTAATGTAATTTAAGTTCACCCAGCAAAAAGAAAAAGAGAGAGCCCATTGCGAGCTCAGGAACCCGTCAGTACATATAGTTAACAAGAAACGTTACTTTAAAACGTGCACCACATCCCACCTTCCAAGTTAGTATCTTGAACCAGAGTACTCCATTATATTAGTAGTTCTGATGACAGTCTTTCCGTTCGAAGAGAAAATAAGCACAACTAGTTCTTATGAAAGCCAGGAAAAAGCCATAGCCGGTTATCTTCTGCTTATGACTGTACGTGAAGGTGTTGTCTTTGCGTGTGCCTTAGTCTAGAGACCAACGCACATCCAGAGAAGGGACCAGTACGCACACAGATGTTGTATGTATCTCAGGCTGTGCTCAAGTATTCGTTTCACTGCGAGCTTCATGAACAACATACGATTGTGCCAAACATCAAGGAAAAACGAAAACGCGATTTTTTATTTTATTTTTCCATTTATTCCAGATTGGCGCCGTTCATGTCAACAAACTTATTATCATTTCTCTAAGATACGCAGCGAAGATCATCAACCCTGTGCAGTGCTATGTAGGTCCTCGCGGGACATGCTCCTCAGACGTCTCGTAAATGTGGACGCTTGAAGCTGCCGGAGTAAGGTGCACACGCACCTCTGAAATATTTTCTATGTGGCAAATGTGATATTGCCTCGTTTACGCATTTCTACTTGCAAACAAAATATGTTTTTATTTGAATTACTAAAATGATGCCTTTGTAACGTCGTGTATGGCGGAACGTGCCTACTAGGGCATCAACTTAGGCGTTAAAATAAGGAATTCGCAACTCCACCGACCTATAGGGGACGCTACCATCGGGAAAATATGGCGGTCGAATCCAGGTCGTGCCGTGCCATGTGCCAGCTCAACGCACAACACTGGGGCACCAGCAAGTAAGCATTGGACTCAAAATTAGTTCCCCCGCGTTATATCTTCCACGTTTCGAACTTGCGGCGATGTGTTGGGGTAAGCGAACTTCCAGAGGCTTGACTTTCTTCGAGGAAACGAGGAATGGCCTGCCCACTGTCCTTCCACGGTGCTGATGAACGCTGATAAACACCGAATGTCTGTCTCACGCGGTTACATAGGTCGCGTGCAGAGCAACCTGGGTAACAAGACGATACTACGGTTACGACACAGTCACCGGTAGAACTGTTCTGTCGCGCAAACCACCGACAACATGTAAACACGGAAGCCAGAAGAGACGAGCAGAAATCGCGAAGGGACCTGTTCCGGTTAGTTCAGTGTTTTCCCGCTAGGTGCCGTTCGTTTTGCTGGAATCAACGGGG
Organism: Ixodes ricinus; assembly: GCA_037355805.1. NCBI lineage: Eukaryota > Metazoa > Arthropoda > Arachnida > Ixodida > Ixodidae > Ixodes > Ixodes ricinus. The sequence goes on along the minus strand of JAZHYW010013763.1, from coordinate 12,656 downwards.
TACTCCCAGGGTACTCCCCCAAACCTGGGCACCCCCAACGTCAACACGTCTCTCCCAAATGTATACACCTGTGCTGCCTCAACCCCAAGACCTGCGTGCAATCGTGGCCGAGATGGTGAGCCAACAACTGGGTTACCACTACCAGCGGCACAGGGTATAGGGCCGCTTTCGGGGAGGGGGGTCGGAGATAAGAGTGTGAGGAACAAAAGTAGGTGTGGCAAAAAAAGACGGAGACGACGTAGACGCAGCAGACGACTGACAGATGTGGTAGGATTTCTCAACCTCCAAGGAGCGAGACGGGAACACAAATGGGAAGAGCTATATAGGGAGTTGGAGGCGGAAGGAATGACGCTTTTTGGAGTGGCAGAGACGCACCTACGTGATATTGAAGAAGCTCCAACCGATGCGAATTGGTGTTGGGCTGGACGCAATCGTGTGGAGGGACAGCGTCGAGGTGGGGGAGTTGGCGTGGTGTGGCGTAGTACATCAGTATGGTGCAAGGAGCCACGAGACTGTTGGGACCATATTTGGGTAACGGGAGAGATTATCGGGATTCCTGTCGCCGTCTGTATAGTATACGTGTCGGTGGGAGCTGCGCGCAGAGAGGAGAACCAAAGTTTAATGAGTTGTGTGGAAACCGAAGTCAAGGACTTGGCTGCTACAAAAGACATTCTTATCATGGGGGATTTTAACGGACACCTGCATGAACTGGATGGATGGGAAGACGAAAATGGGCGAGCGATGCTGCGGATGGCCGAAGATAACGCCTTGGAGATACTAAATCTCAGGGCCTCATGTGAGGGTCAATATACATGGAATGCCCGGGAGAGCAAATCATGCATTGATTACGCCTTAGTCTCACAGAATCTGGCCCGTTATCTGGTTCACGCACACATTGATGAAGCTGGTGAACACAGTATTGGGAGTGACCACAACCGGATACGGTTAGAATTCTCCAAAGCTACACCGAAAATAATAAGAGAAAAGCCCTCTCCGACAGGCCGTTCCCGGCTGTCTCCAACGGCAGTGGAGAAGGTGGTGGAGGAGTTTGAAAACAGCACCAAGAGAAAGAGCGCGGCTGGATACGCGGAATATGTGGCAGAATTAAAGCGCCTCATCCGACAACATTCTACAAAGGACCGAGGTGGGCGACGACTAAGAAAGCGTTGGTGGGACGCGGAAGTTCAAGCCGCCATCAGACTAAGACAGGAGCTAAACAGGGAGCACCGCATGGTTCTCCATGGCGGCCCCGCAGACGTTGTTGTAATAAGGTGGCAAAAGTACAAATTGCAGAAGCAGGCCGTAAAACAGCTTGTGCAGGACAAAATGGCCCAGGCTGATGTAGCCACAATGAGAGACATCAGTTCAAGTGGTCGAGACGCACCCAGAAAGTTCTGGCGATATATCGGAACTCTCAATGGAAGAGACCAGTGTCTAGCAATCCTGGACGAAGACACAGGGCTGCCCACAGAGAGACTTGGGCAATGCCTTACAGATCATCTCGTTGAAATTTTCTCGCCTCCAGGAGAGACACCACTACAAAATCTCAGCCCCAAGCAAGGCGCAGACTGTGCACCGGATTGCAATAATGTAACAATTGGTAGGGTGTCAGTTATACGCGCACTAGCGCATATTAAGAACAACACCGCCCAGGGATTAGATAACATTCCGGCAAGTGTTCTCAAAGCACTGGGCAAGGATTCCAGGGACCAACTCGCAGGAATTTTTAATGACATTGCATCTGGGAATGAAGAGATTCCTCAAGACTGGAGATGCGGCAGGGTTGTCCTGATTCCTAAAAAGGATGTGACCGTCAGTACCTTCGACAGTACAGACCCCTAACTGTGACAAGCACGGTGTATAGGGTATTCGCCCACATCATGAAAAAGCGCATGACCGCATGGGCAGAGGAGGAGGGTATGCTGACAGAAATCCAAGGAGGCTTCCGACGGGGACGCCGATTAGAGGACCATCTGTTTACCTTAACGCAATGTATTGAGGTTGCACGGAAAGAGGAGAGGAGCCTAATATGTTGTTTTCTTGACATCGCAAAGGCCTATGATAGTGTTTCCCATGCCCAGCTTATTGTTAGCCTACAACAGCTTGACATGCCGCCGGAGTGGACAACACTCATCTCCCGCCTATACCATGGCAACACGGTTATGACCCACCTTGATGATGCTCACTCTGAGGAGGTGCTGGTGACGAGGGGCTTACGCCAAGGTTGCCCGCTTTCTCCCCTATTGTATATGCTGTATGTATCCACCCTAGAGAAGCAACTTATACAATCAGGACTGGGCTTTTCACTAGCGCATTTGGAGCATGGGGATCGAGTTGACTGGGTTCTACCGGGATTGACGTACGCGGACGATGTGGTACTGACCGCAGGATCAGTGTCTGAACTGCAAAAGCTTCTTGACATATGTTCCAAGGAGGCTATGGGACTTGGTTTAAAATTTAACACCAGCAAGTCAGCGGCGGTGGTGTTTTCGGGCTCCCTCGAGACAACTCTCGATAGCCTTCGTCTCGGGGGGTCCGATGTACCAATTCTTAATTCTTACAAGTACTTGGGCATCACAATGTCGAATGACACAGACTACCTGCAAGGCCATCACACCCATCTCCGCCAAGCAGCCCTACGAGGAGCCAGCATTCTCCGTAAGCGAAGCCTCTGGAGTTGCAACAGGTTCATCGTTTCGCGGGAACTGTGGAAAGCAGTAATGGTACCCGGACTAACATTTGCAAATGCAGTGGTGTGTGTCCCAGGAGATGTCCGCGCCAATATGGAGCGGAGGCAGAGAGACGTAGGACGCCAGGCACTGGGCTGCCATGGAGCGGTCGCCAACGAGGCAGTGCAGGGTGACCTGGGCTGGTCCTCTTTTGAGGCTAGGGAGGCTTCAAGCAAGATAGCGTATGACGGACGCCTTCGACTTATGGATAGATGCCGTTGGGCGAAGAGACTGTTTATATACACCAACTTGACTGGGCTGCGGACCCGCTGGCAGAAGCGCCTCTATCACCTTCAACACAAGTACGGCTTCTTCTCGGAACCTGTTGATGCGTCGACGGAGACGGAGTGGACGTCGGAAGTTAGGAAGAGAGTCCGAGACTGCGAGACCCAACAATGGCTCCAAGACGCCCAAACGAAATCGACGCTGGGGGTGTACCTCGCCAACAAAATAACCATCGCCTCGGAAGTCCGGCTGTACGACAACAGCCTGGGTAGCCGCTTCTTGTTCGAGGCACGTGCCGGGGCACTGCGGACGCTGTCTTATAGGCGTCGTTTCGACACCACTGTTACGTCAACTATGTGTAGGGTGTGTGGGGTAAGCGACGAAACGGTGGAGCACATTGTGCTAGACTGCGCGAGACTCAAGCCGTCCCGGTCACAGGACAATGACCCAAGGCGTCCGAGACCCTTAGCGCTCGCTGAAGCGTTGGGCTTCACTGACAGTGAAATCGGACAATCCATAGCAGTCTGCCCAGCTACGGGGCTGAAGGTAGCCTCCAACGACACAAAAAGGCTTGTTGCAGAAACGAAAAGGAGACTGGAGGACTGGTGGCAGAAGATCCACCTCAGGGAGCATTAAGACACCTACGCTCCCAGGCTTGGGCACAAACCTTGTTTGAGTCCTCCCGATTCAAAGGGAAATAGCCGCAGCATCATCATCATCATCATCATCATCATCATCGCGAATAGCCATACTTGACAAAATACGAAAGAGATCACAGAGATGCGGGTCTAACATCCATTAGGCTGAACTGCATGGAGCGAAAATTCGAGCGAAGGACCGACGAACTTCGGTCCGGCTGCACGTTCGCTTTGCGCGCGGCGCAACAGCCTCTCTTCTGACGCCTAACTGACGCCAGGCGCAGAGCGAACGCCGCGGGGCAAAATTCGTCGCTTTTTTCGCTCCATAGATTCCAACTTTGCGGGAGAGGGGGGGGGGGGTATTTGTTTTTTTCTTATTTGTCGTAGAACTACGTCTTTTTCTGCGCTTTGAAGGGGGTGCAAAGTTTGGAGGTGAATGTCACGAAAACTTGGTCACGGAAGTGTCGTCACACATGCGGCGCCTGCTGCCGAGAACTGCGCAGTGAGCACGCGCGTGTTTTTTTGTTTGCTGGATTACTCCTTTGCTCGCTTCAACGCGACGCGCTCCTGTCTGATTGAAACGTCGATAGATTGATTCGAAACGTCGACAGACGCCGCTCCGGTAGCCGTGACTCCACAATCTCCGCTCATCGCTCTGCCTCTGGACAGCGGACGAGCGGCCGAGCTCGCGTGACCTGCGGCACGGCCAGTTCACGCGACTCTCTCGTGCGACTCGGCGGAGCGTTAGAACCAGACTTGTACGTAACGCGTTACAAGTAATGGATTACTTGTAATCGATTACATTTTACTGTAATTTTGTAACGCTTCAATTGCTTCATTTAAGGAGTAACGAGCCTTGTAAGTGAGTTACTTTTTTGCTGTAATTGATTACAAAATAACGCAGTGCAATTTTTCTCAATTTCTTACTTTATTTTTTTTTTTTGAAAAAGGGCCGGGGGAGGGGGGGGGGGAGGGGTTAGATGTGCTGGAGTCACTCAGCTCTGGGCAACGGTCAATTTTATTTGTCTTTTTCGAAACCACAAAGCACGGGACATCAAGGGTTAGTAGGCCACTTCACTATACTTCGTTTCCTGAATACATTTTTGTTTTGGTACACCGGAAACTATGTCCAGGTATGAAAAAGGACTTTATCCAGCCCCTTGTGATTAAGGTATTTAAACAGCACTCTTTTTATTCATTTATTTTTCACGAGAGAGATCGGGTGTGTTGGCGTCACTTAGCCAGCTCTAAGCAGAAATGGTCGTCTTTTCCTTTTTTTTTTCTGAACAACTGAGCGCGAGATTCTAAGGAATATGCTACCGTAATAAAAAAAAAAAGTTGAATGAAAAGTAACGTGAAAAGTAATCGATTACTCTATAGTATTTTTCAATTACTTTTCTGAGGCGGTAATTGTAATTGTAATCGGTTACTTTTTACAGTGAAGTAATTGTAATTGTAATCGGTTACTTTTTTTTCAGTAACGTGTACAAGTCTGGTTAGAAAATAGCCTCCTCCATACTCACAAAGCCTGGCAGTTCGACGACGGAGCCATAGAGTGCCCGGTCGCAGATTTGGAGCGCGAGGATCTGGTAGCACAGATCATTTCTCGGGGAACCTGGACGTCAGCGCACAGCTTTTACAGCGGCGAGGACCCGAAGCATGGTTTTGAAACCCCACGAGGAAAGAAAAAAAGCGTTAGCGCGAGGAACGCGAGGAGCACGAGCAGGCATTATATCGCTCGGGACAAGTGTGTTTCGGTGTCTCGCCGCAGCGGGGCGCCCGTCACGTGGCTCTCCTCTCATCCGTTGTCTGCCACTCTACCTTTTTAATTTCGGCGGCCGCTTCTCATGGCGATCTGCCAGGCTTTGTCGGTATAGAGGAGGCTATATGGTAAGAAACAATTGGACGCAATTCCGCAAATGCGCCTCGTGGATGGCGGTGCGGGGAGCTGCACATTTACCTCTTCCGGACTCCGAGCCACAAGCATTCCCTTCCTGTGCACCCGACATTGTCATGCGGCCGTCGTTCTACGGGAATGTATTATGCAATATAGTAAACCTATGCACCGACCTTTTTTTTTTTTTTTTTCAAGCTGTGTTTTATGAAGATTTATGTGCCAGAATGGCGGAAAAAATAATACTCTGTCGGCAGCAAAATAAAAAGCTAAAAAAATTTAGTCTTCTTGTGCCCTTCTATATTTTCCCGTTTCTTAGCATGTTGCGTACACAGAGGTCGATCGTTCAAAGTATACGAAGACACTGCATCGATTTACTATTATTGTATTGCTGCCAAGACCTTGTTTCTTTGTTTTAGTTTTGTTTTCGTTGAGGTTACTGGCCATCCTTATGCCTGTAAATAATTCCAGCTATGAATCTCGAATGTTGGGAAATAACTGAAATAAATTGTATAAAATACTAAGAAATGTAAATAAGATAGAATACTATACTACTCTTATTAAAATGTATCTCCGTCATACTAAATACGATCAAAAGTACATTCAATACCCTATAGGGAAAGGAGTGTGAGGGGCAGTAATGTGTTGATAACGAGTAACTGCTTTATCTATATTATAAAGCGTTAATTTATCTTCGCATTAGGGCATCATCTTATTGCAATGGCAACGCACTTTGGGATTCCTCATAGTGTTATTTTATCTTAATTTCAAAGTGTAACTTTGTCTCGATAACAGCGCGTAATTACTTTATCTCATCTATAACCCGTTATGTTGTTATCTTCGTATACACGAGCTCATCTCTGTTACGTCACGGCGCGATGGTGGCGCGTCGGGCGCACTTCCGGTCTGGGGCTGTGGGCGGAAGTCGCCCACGTGAGACGTGTATTCCTGCCTTCTTGTTTTGAAAGGAACCAGACGAAAACCTGCCTTCTCGTCAAAACGCCGCAACTGGGGCTTTACGAAAAGAGTCGAGAAAGGTTTGACGGTCTGTTTTCATGTGCTCGGTTCGTGCGACAACGTGGATATGTGCCGTGAAAAGGAAAAACCAGACGCCGTCGGACCACGATTGCTTGGACGGGAAGCACTTTGGGTTAAATTCACGGATACTTGTGGTCATCATATTTATTTGTTTTGTTCCAACATGAACGCCGGAAAACCGTCAAGTTGTACGGACCACCTGCTGACTACGTTCAGTGCGTCTTCAAGTGCAAACGGCCGCCTGATCGCTCGAACTGTCGTCTGCTCTTTCAAACGTTTCTGCTTGCGTCTGCTCTTTTAGACGACACCGTCCCGTAGACCAAATGTTGGCCCGGTACTTGCGAGAAGAAGTAAGTGCAGGTCTCAAAAGACTTAAGTTTGAAGGTTGGTAAGCAGGCTCGATGTAAACAGTAGATACAAGGAGATGTTGATCATTGTTACCAGTGGCCATCACCGACTTGTTATGCCTGATTCAGTTGGTCCGATTCTGCTTGCGATTTTCAGTACCGACGTCGACCGTCTCAGCTACTGTTCACGCTTTTGCAGCCCGAGTGACATCACGACTGAAAATTGCGAGCGAAATCTCATCATGCGAATCAGGCTTTAGGGTCCATTCTGCGGCGTCCACCCGGAATGAATCGCCGCATGTCACATTATTCACGCGAAGTTTTGCGGTGTAACGAGCCTCGGTAATTTCGCTGAGGCCGCTCAAGTTGTCAGACATTGCCAGGAAGGGCAGGGGACTCACACCGACGCCGACAACATAGCATTTCAATGGTTTGTTTATGGGCGACTGCAAACTTTTTGCCCACACTCCATCGCGCATTCGCGGAGCCAGTGGCGTCCGCTAGGGACGCTCCGGTTTGTTTGTAAACATGAGTTGGTGTATAAACCAATTACCTTATCTCAATGATAAGGCGTCGAGCCAACCAGCCAGTCCGACATTTCCTTCGTTGTGGCAGCGCAGCGCGTAATCTCTACCGCCTGCTTTCACAAAATATATGTAAACAAAAAAAGAAAGAGACGATAAAGGACAGTAAACGAATTACAGGCCGACAACGCCTGGAGCTTTGGGAAGCCATAACTAATTTATCTATATGGCCTCGGTAACCGTCCCCCCCCCCCCCCCAAGACCTCAACAAATATTCACTAAATAAGGGACGCACAAGCAGGGCTAGTGCTGCGGTTGTTATTGAATTATTATCTTTATTGTTGTACTATTGTTTTATCTCATGGAATGCGGAAACTCTCGAGCGAAACTCTTGCCCGTCCATAACGAACTATAGTTTCACATTGGCGGCGGGAGAGGGCGCGGAGGGAGGAAATCGGAAAGTAATTGCGTTGTGTTATCATTAGACTGGGGGAAGTTTGGCAGCACCCAATGGGCGCCATGGTGTTTCCGCTGTAGATGAAAAATTGTTCCAGTACAGCTACCCTGCTAGCCTAGGGTCTTTAACGTGCATTACGCATGTGTAGTGATACACGACCGCATGCCGGTATACGATGCTCGTTCATAATGAAGCAGGGAGGGAACGGAAATAGCACCCTGGATTTCTGGGTTCTGCAGCACGATCTTTCGCTCCACGTGCTCTTAGCTGCGCTGCGTTTACACCCTCGGCCACCTATCCCCCAGAAAATTGCAGAACCTTTCCAAAAGAGAAGGGCTCCTGGACAGTTCTATTTGCTCGCTTTCCGAAGCGACAAACATGCGCGATGTTGGGCTGAGGAGAACGCACGCTGGGCTGAGGACTCGTAAGTATTGGAAAGGTGTGTGAACGCCTTGCAGCAGCTGTGCATGGGCCCTGCCATAACCAACCTTCAATTTTTGTTTCCGCCTATTACGTTTACTTCGCTTCATCATGACCACAGCAGGACAGGTTATTGCAAAATTTAGATTCTACCATGTCCTTCTCCCCTCTTTGGAGCTTCTGGAAACTCGTCAACGCCTGCTTCACTGGCTCGGCATCTCGGTAAGACGAGAGGAGGTCAGCAAATCTGGCGCTTGTACAAAGCGTCTATAGAGCCCTTTCGAAAGTCACGTGCCGATTATTAGAAGGCCGGAACCACTGCACAATGGCGGAACAACTGCATCGAGACACGCTCAAGTCATTCCATAAGATGGCGAACGTAGGAGCGCAGCCAACACTACGAGCCGACGAGACATTCAAACAGCGTCAAAAGTACAACGTCACTGCGCTCATATCATTTTTTTGTGGGTGTGTTTTTCTAGTGTGCCGTGACGTTGAGGTTTTAGTCCACCATTGTACAGAGATTCCACAACTGCCAACAGAGGGCAGTATTTCGAAAGGGGCCGATACGAAAAATGATGCGCTCTCAGGTGTGCGATTGCCATGCCTGTTTAATACATCGCGGTGGCATTATCCGCGGTGAGAAGCTCGCTATAGGGGCGCTTCTGTCTTCCTCAGTATAAAGCCCCTTCATGCTGCGAAAGTGGCGCCAGGTCATCGTCGATGGCAATGCTTGAGGCACGTGCCGCATGCGCTCTTCGGGAAGATTCATGGCGTCTAGCACAGCACTGAGCTCAGGATTGTGCTGAGCCGCCATGAGTCTTCGCCAGCAAGTTGCGCGTGGCACGTGCTCTCGAGCATTTCTACAGCAATGCATTGCGCCACTTTTCCCAGGATAAAGGGGCTTTACCTCAGTATGGCTAGTGCACGTGCAATCCACGCGGTCATGTTTTCAATTTTCATAGTGCATAAAAGTTTGGCATTTCATGTGCTTGCACCAGCAGAGGAAGTTGAAGTATCCTCACTCTGGGTTGCGAAAAAATCTACCAGGCGGCAATGCCCAAACTTCTCGCCTCGAATAAGCACAGTGCTGACTGCGCTAAGAGCGTACTGACGGCTGCGTTCGCCAGATTTGTATCGCACCGTCAAAACGGTTGTCCATGGCAAACGATAAGTAGCTGACGACACGTGAACAGCTTTCCACTTCATGTGAGAGCCGGCCTTAGCCGCCCCGAGATGCACTTCGAACACCATTAAACGTTTTTCCTCGAATAGGGAGTATTCACTAGACGCCATATTTGTGGGTGCTGTTTAGAGCGCATTTTCAGAACAAGCTCACATCAATAGGCTGCTAAGACCGGCACTTTTGATGGTGCGGAATGCACGTTGCAAAAGAACCGTGGAAGCTCGCCATCAGCACGCGCTCAGCATTCGCGCACACAGCTATGGCCGCCAGTGAATACTCCCTATCAGTTCTGCCAGTGAAAAGGGCGAGAGGTATCGCGCCCCGTCAGGCATTCAGTCTCAGTGACAAAAAGGCGTCTACTATTTTGCTCAAATGCAACCGCACGACTATTTAAAGAAATCATGCAACCATATCGAGTTGGAATGTTCATGACTTTGCAGAGGCGTACTGGTCATAGCCTGACCCAAGTATACTCGCACAGAACACCACTGGTTCAGAAGCTTCTTCGTCGCGGTGGAATTGCGAGGATAAAAGGGGAATATTTATTTCAGTCTTGCCCTCACCAAAGCTTGATGACGTAATTGTGGGATGAAACCACCCGCCTGACGACAGTCGAGCTCGGCTCAATGATTGGACACGGGAACTGCGTGAGCACTCAACTTCGACTCGTAACAATCAATGCCTCAGTGGACACTCAGGTAGCGGCTCGTGTCCAACCACTGCGGTGATGAAAAGAGCCGAACTCTAACAATGCCTGGAGCTGAGCACTCATTTTCTGCTTCGCCAACCCCAGCGCGTGGCTGTGATTAACGTTGGTGGCATACGATAGGCACCAGGCAACTTGTATGTTTGTTCTGGCTCCGAGTTCAGGAGATAAACAACGCTCATATTTCCCGATTTTTTTTTGCGACAGTCATTGCTTGAAAAGAAAAACTAAGGCAAGTTTATTCAGTTATTAACGTTAGCGAGTGATTCTAAGTAGTATTTAGCGAAAGTTGGAAAAATCGTTTCATGACCCCTTTAAGCACGTTACCGATCGTCCATATTGGCGCATCCGATTGGGAACAAACCAATGTTATGGATTTCGAGTGCATCGCGGTGCACGCAGTAGCTTCATTCGATTTAGCTGCAACTCCTGCACCGCGGTGGGGAAAGCGGTAAGGCCTGGTTCACACTTACAGCTAATCCGCTGCCGCCGAAGCGGAATCGGCCGCGGCAATGCACAGTGGACGCTACGCCCGGCGGCCGAATTCTTGCAGATTCGCCCGCCGATTCGCAAGTGTGAACCGAGCCTAAGGCAGTGTTTATTCCGGTATGTGTATTGAGATACGAACGGAAGCACACCCAGGGGAATGAAGCTCTCGGCTACTACCATCCGGTCTCGTATATTTATGACGTACGTCCGGTGCTGTGAACTGCTTCCGATTGCCGCGCTCCCAGCGGTCGTGGGCGGACGTTGGTTTGTTTTTGAAGAAATTTGATTCATATAATTTCTAACGTTAAATAAACGTGAAGTTGTTTTGAAGGTGTGAATAGCTTTGAAGGTTGCTATCGTAACCTGCTCTTTTCAACGTGTCTGGGCGCGCTTTCTCTGTCTCCGAACTCGCGCCTCGAGGGCTCGGGATGTGCTGGCTGCTGGCGACGGGAAGTCGGTGGACCGTTAGAACGCGCGAAAAACGACAAACGCGAGCCCAAGAGCCTTAGAACTGTTCCGCTTCTGGGACTACTTCGCCGCGGGAGGTTCGTGCCACGTTCGTGAGAGCGCGGCTTTCTTTTCTTTTTTCGCGGAAGCTCGTTCTTTTTGGAATGTGGTTAATTAAGCATGGAGTTTCGTCGTCACCACACCACCTGCTGTGCCAAGTGGGGAGCAATTACTGCCGAAAGCCGGGACTTAAATGGTTTTGAGGTACGCTGTTTTGATCTTCTCTGACTTTAGTTTCTGATTAAATGTTTGTGACAACAGAACCTGTCGCAGTGGTAGTGAGTATGAATTGTTTTATTTTCGCAATGGCTGCAATGGTTTCAATTCACGAAACCAAATCCCATCATTGTTTAGGATTCCCATGTTAAAATCACTCGCCACGAGAATATAGATGTCATTCGCAAATAACTGGAGACTTCTATGTAATATCAGGATCGAGCACATGTTCACTTCAAGAGATGGTAAACTCGTTGCAGCGAGCTGTTTATTTGGGATTGTCAGCGACTCACGGGTCTGTTCGCGAGGAGTGAAAACGAGCCTAGAAATTTTCGACGAACTGAGAATGAGCGAAGAGGGACCATTTTAACGCCCAAGTCACGCACCGAGTGCGCGAGAGCGTCACGCGCTGGCATTCAGGGCAACAATGGATGTCTTCACCCTGACACAGACAGACATGTAGGCACCCTAGCTTCGCTGCATGTGAGCCGATCACACACCGGTACGATGCTCATCCACACCACAACGAGCGAGATCTCATTTGTAGTATTCGCGCTGTTTGTTATAAATGGCGCCCATATTAATAACTAGCTCAACTTTCTGCCAGAGAGCACCAGACCTGGCCTGAACCAGGCTTTAAGCGGCCTCCTAGAAAAGCAGGCGACAGCAACCCTCGTCGCGGTGAGAATTTGTCTACTTGCGCTCGCGGGAAATCGCGAGAAAAGCGTTATTAACGCGCACCAGATGATCACTGCGCTAAAGTCTACATAGACCTGTCGTGGTGGTGCAGTTCAGACTCCAGAACTGACGCGTAGTAGGTCGTCTGCATTGCCAAAAGCGTCGAAGCAAAACCCTTTTGGGCGTTGTCCTCGTTTCTATGCCGATGTCAGGACATCAGAGTCGATCGCTATGGACACACAGATGGACGCCGGCCGACTACGCAAATTCACCTCGAAATGACCGGGGAGCAGTACTCGACTGCAAGAGACCACCGGATCCACTGTCGCGTTGCTTACCGCGTTTTCGTGACGAAGTCTCGTTCGACGACTGAAAGCGCAGGAGAAAATCTCACAAGACTACACTCTCCAAAATCGGAGTGTGTCTCCACGCCCCTGCATGTACCGCCAGAAAAAACCGACCGTTGAGTATAAGGAGAGGGGCTCGGCACACGACAGGGTACGCTAACATATGGTACGTACGTACGTACATACCCCCTCCTCCCCGAAAAAAAACAAACAAAGAAATATTCCGGCACCAGCGGCACCTTAGACTCATAAAAG
>JAZHYW010013762.1:0-56798 GCA_037355805.1 Ixodes ricinus | reverse complement strand
TATAGGAGGTGTAGGTTTCTCCTTTTTGCTGTACTCTTAAAGCAAGCTTACGTTCAGCGACATGTTTGCGTGCTGCAGACTTGCCGAGGACTTCCCAACATGCGCGTTTTGAATGTGGTCCAGGTGTCAAATTCGAGCTCATGGTTAATGAACCACGTGTAGGCGACGTTTGTCAGGTAGTAAATGACGTTAGAGAGCTTTAGATGGTCGTCCCAGCGGTTGTGACGACTAGCTCGTTCAGGAAAGTCGATCCAGTCACTCACGTCGTCGTCTCCGACACCAGCGAAAACGCTGGGGTCGCGTTGGCAGGATGTCACCGTCAAGGCAGGTGTCGGTTGAGTGCCGGCTGTCTGGGTTGCGATGGTAGCCATCGTCGCGCTGGCCGAGGAAACCACTGGGTTGGATTTGGCAGCGGTGACGGTTATGTTGCGGTGACGAAGCTCTAGGATTTCAAGTGAGGAGAGGGCGGGAAGACCGTGGCCGACCTCCACCATGTGTAGAAGAGACAAAGTAGAGATAAAAAAACACCGGCTTTACTGGCCGAGCCCTAGAGCAATTCTGCCCCGCGAGCTCTAGCATGAGCCACGCGCACCCGCCCGTGCAGGCGGCGCTGTGTGTATGGTAATGATAGTGTGGATGTTGATGGTGATGAAGTTGCGCTGTTACAATATATATATATATATATATATATATATATATATAGATATATATGATATATTCTGCAATATAGGTCGTTACAAATTGCGATAAAATCGGGTTAATATACAAAGAAAAAAGAGGAACGTGTCTAATAAATTTGCGACAATGCGGACCAGGAAACAAAGGTTATACTAAAGGTATCCAAGGACATATTACAAATAAACTCTACTGCTGTGCCGGAAAAAAAACTACAAAAAAAACTTATAAGATTCATAATCTAGGTTCATGGTCGTTTTAATGTCAGCCATTAGAGTTAATAAATGAACATAGGACACACGAATTTAATCGTAAGCAACGGTGGAGATGAGTCTAGAAACGTTATTGAAGCCGAGCAGAAGCTTAAATTACACCATATGCAAAGAACAACACTCATTCTCCTGAATAAAATGAAGCAAATGTAAGAAATATATAAATATGCTTCTGCATCCCCATATTGATTTCATCTCTTGTACAAGGTTGCTAGGTGATCTTACATATATTTGTTCATTTGTTTTCTTATTAACATAAACTTTGTTCTTCCTGTACTTTTTTCAACTTCGTCGAGAGGTAATTTTTTTTAAACATCCTTCCGAAGTTTATAATTAACCACAAAATCACGAATTATTTTTTCAGAACAAACATGTCAAATGTGGGCCCCTCGAACGGATTGTCACGGACATCATTTCCATCGCTGTTACACTCAACACCAAAAGATGTGGAAAAGTCCAGCGCACAAACATTAATGGCTAATGTGAACAGAGTAAGAATGAAAGTGTCTTTTAAATGAAATAAATAAAACTTTTCATTTAAAACTTGTATTTTATTAAAATCACTATAGCTGAAAGAGAGTGAAGATAATGCAAGGATGGAGGCAAGCTGGTTAAGAATTGATATTATTATTTTTAACCCTGGAGAGGGTTAAAAATATCGGGAAATGTTTACTCCACAATCATAGCGTTGTTTTCCTTACTAGAAGTTCTTTTAAAATAACATAAATATTGGTAAATATTTTTGGCCATTAAATACACTGCGGAAGAAAGAATTAATGCACATGAATAAGTTTAAATTATAGTTTAATTTAGAACGTTTTATTGATCTAAACCTCTATTAGAGCAAGATCAACTTGATTGTTGTTTTTCGTTTTTGAAATAAGGTTATTTGCTTTTTTGTATACTGATTTCATTGCAATAAGTGTGCTTTATTCTTCTCTTGTCTTTATTTTTCGAGTTCTGATTTGCTTGCAAAGAGGATCCTACGTAACTGACGAATAAAGTGGAAGGTAGAAAGAACGCTCAGCAGGCCTGATTTGCTCAAGAGAGCACCGTTTTTTACACGTGTTTAGCCTGTTAAGAATTTGTTTTACTTGACGAATTTGATTTAAATACGAAACAAAGGCCCATAGATCTCATTAAGCGACTGTCAAACAGTAAATAAAGAAATATATTTTGCGAGTTACTCTTGCTGGAAAAGTTTGATTTAAATCATCCTCATCATACGTTATAATGTGGACCTTAATTTCTGATAGGTTAAAAAATGTGAAAAAGTTAAGATTACCTTATGTTGGATTGTATTTTATTGTATCGTTATAGAAAGTACAGTGGGCATCAATATATGCAGGCTCGACGGAACGCCGTCCTAAGCGGTAAAAATCTCGCATGGGGCGCGTCAGATGCGCTAAGCTGTTGGGAGCGAGGCTGGAAAGAACTGCTGCGATTTCATGCAAGGGCAGAGGGGGATGTTAACGCCCATAAGCCGTGCATTGGAGGTGAGTATGATTCTTCAAATTCGCGATCGATACTCTGGGCGATGGAAAAAGTTCGTCACCGATTCACAGGTTATCGATGGCAATACCAACCCTTCGCCCTGCATGAAATCGCGGCAGTCCGCTCCAGCCTTACTTCCAACAGCGTATCGCATCAGAAACGCGCCAAAAGGAGCTTTTACCACTCCGACCGGCGTTCCGTAGCCCACTCTATATCGTGTTCTCTTCGTCTTTTACAGCGAAGCTGTATACCTCTACCAGCCAAGGAAATTTTCGGGTGGTTGGCGTGGTAAGCAAAAAACTCCCTGCGAACAACTGAAGGCAAAACAGCATATCTCCTTTGAAATCAAGCATACAGCATAGAGCTCAGTATCCGTTTTAATAAAGAAAACCACGAAACAAGCATCAAAACCACATGATGCATGATAAGGTGCGTGTGACCAATAGGAACACCACTCCACACGTTCCGGTAAAGAGTAGGTTTGCAGCGGCTTCGAAAGGGCTTGACGTCATTCGAAGCCCTCGTGTGAAGTGCAAACCGCATAATGAATGATAACGCCACCTGTGAACAATACGAAGCACGTTCCTTTTCCCCGCGTTTGTTTCCCGGTAAAAATTACGGTTGCGTAAGCTAGTACTCCGAGTGGAAAAGCGCCCAACAGCATAGAAATCACGTAGTGACGTCACCACGCTTTTCAAGTGACGTCCCAGTGGGTAATCGTTGTGGGCGTCGTTTACAGCTTCGCTGTCCAAACACCTTCAGAGTGTGGATTGGAGCCACAGTTTTTTTTTTTTGGTCGTCGTCCCAGTTGCGCTGTTTTTCAACGTGAACACCCCTCTATATGCAAGAAAGTATTTGTAAAAGTTGATTTAATATAATTGTGAGGAACAATCAGTAAAGCAAGTTCTATTTATCTAGTTTCTAGCTTTTCTGTTTGCGTATTTCACACTTTTAATTACTTAAATAGCAGGCAACTTCACGTCGTGCAAGAGAGATGGTTTATGGATTATGCCATGTCCTATTTTTGGTTCTACACTTAACCATTGGCATTCGAATATAGTTCATATAAACCAAAAACTGCCATGGCTTTATTAAAAAGTAGCTGTCTCTAAATTGCTGAAGCTGAACCAATTCCAGGGAATCCTGATCCCAAATGCATAAAATTGTATTTATACTTTTTTATCTTTAATTTTTTTGTAAGCTTCTGAGATGTGACAATTCACAAATTATTCCCTAACCTTAATGTAACGAACTAATCAGGTTAATTATTTTCATCGCTCCTTAGTCCAACTTATAAAAGATATTTCGTCAGAAATGCTGTGACGTTAAAATATGATACGCATAAACCTACAAGTAAAACTGTTTGCTGCTTTTAATTTTTGTAAATGACCTAGCTTCCGGTATTAAGGACAAGCGGTTGTTGTTATTTGCTGATGATATTAAGTTGTTTATGGCGGTTAAAATGGTTCACGATTGTGAATTTCCTCAGCGTGATATAGATTATATTTCGGCATGCTGTTTTTCAAATGACCTACTCTTAAATGAGTCGAAGACGAAAGTTATGTTCTTTTCTAGGAAGCGTGAAATTTTAAGCTTTTCCTATGCATTAAATTTCTCCGATATTTCTCGCATTAAGGTCATCCGTGATCTAGGCGTTTTTATGGATTCTGCAATTAATTTCAAACATCAGGTGACTACAATTGCGAATGCTTCCTTTAGTGTATTGGGAGCCATTGGGCAGAGTGACAGGCTTTTTCTAACCCACTTTGTATTTTACTCTTTTTCTTCACTGGTGCGTAGCCATGTTGAATATGCCTCAGTTGTCTGGAACTGTATTAGAGTGACAAATTCAGGTGTAATTGAGGCTGTTCAACGTAGATTCGTTCATGTTTTGTTTGATCGTTTTTTTCAACCGAATTATTTCTAAAGATATGAGAATTTGTGAACTCGTGAAGTTAGACTCGTTGCACAACAGTAGAACAATTCGTGGACTCACATATTTGTATAAGATTCTAAATGGTACAATTCATTCACCAGAGCTTCTCAGTCACATCGACTTGCACGTTCCTCGTAGGTCTTGTAGATTTTATAATTTGTTTTACCCTACCAATTATTACCATGCTGCACCCATGACACGCCTACAACTGACGTATAACCATTTAGAACAGATTTGTGGGAATGTTAGTGTTGATAATTTTGATGAAGTGCGTAGATTTCGAAAGTGTGTTGAGACTATTGTTTTTCCTAACATTTCGCTTTTATTCTGTTTAACATTTTACTACTAATCGACTCATTGATAAGTGCACCACTAAGGAGGCGTTAAGCTGCTGGTGGGTCACTCAAAATAAAATAAAATGAAATAATTATAAAATAAAATAAACCTGAAACTTTTTTTAAAATAAATTTTGGGAAATGATTTGCCTTTTTAAATGCTAAATATAAAAGAAAAGTATTTCACGTGGGCGAATTTAAAGGAGGGGGGACGATTGCCGTCTCCTCTAGCACCACAAGGTCAAATTAAAAAAAAAAAACTAACATATATTAGCTTTTTTAGGAGAACATATAGTTTTTCGTGATATAGCAAATATTGGGTCAACACAATAGATCTGGGCAACGTATCGCCCCTGCATAGCGTAATCTCTCTGCAGACCCTCTCACCGACCAGCCGAGTGCCCGCCCCCTCCCCCTTCCCCCCTAAGCCTGACCCATGAATCGGCCTAAGCCTGACGCAAGAATCGGCTCCTGGTATGTTAGGCGCGGAAAAACCAGATACAGGGCGTTGAGACGATAGAAAGATATGTGTAATATTTACGAAAGTTGGATGGCAAATGGCGGTGCGGCCGGCTCAGAAGCGCACAGATCTTCTTCGTGAGCTACTTTTAGTTCTTGACGCTTGCGTAAACAAGTAAATAAATTGAGTTTCTTGGTAGGGAGTTTTCGTAGACCGCGTTTCCCCTCCGCTGGGCCCTTCGCAGCGAAGAAGCCGCTACTGTGCCTGCGCGCCCATGCCCTTGACTGTAGAGTTCCGGGAATCGTAGCGGGTTGCGGAGTGCGTTGCGGGACGGCGAAAACCATCTACGAAAAGTCCCTAATGTCACAGATGACAGCTTGCGCTGTTGGGAAACCGTACACTCGTGTTTATTTATTTTTGGGGCTTAGGGCATTGGAAAGCCAGGATATGAACACTGAGTAGAGACAGAGGCTGCTAGCTTTGCGACCACCCACTAACCATTCCAGTCAGAGCTCGGCGTTTTGATGTCGCCGCGCGCTATCGTTTCCTCCTCTCTCTCAGCTTCTCGTCGCATAGACAATATGGTGACTTTGAAAAATATTTCTCGGTTGTGGAGTCACACGTTTTTCCAATCCACAATCTAGTATTTTCCTAGCACATACCTATCGCATATCTGTGCGACGCGTTGTTCTTATAGTCAAAACCTTTGGCCAATATTCTATGAAATTCCTGTTTCTTCAGTTGTAACCATGTGCGTCTCACTTGTTTCGTCTCGTTTTTTGGAGTCTTATGTTTTGGACAAGTTATCTCGCTAAACTGTATTCTATAATAAAACTGTTCCCATATCACAAAAGAAAGCGTATCAGCCGTTCAAATAAACATAGCTTCATTGAACGCTACAGGAAAGCAACCTGAAATTGACCTTAGTGCAAAACTAAAAATCTCTTTCCCGATTCGGCTGAATCGCAAATTGAGTTTAATTAACAACAACGGAAACCGCGCAGTCAACCCCCTGTTTATCTGTTGAGCGGCTTTTTCGGCAGAAAACGTCAAACATCGACAGATCGCAGTCGAACGAGGCTTCCTATCGTTCTGAACAAACCGGAAAAGGGTAGAGCCAATAAAACAACAAAGCGCTAAAACTGGCAAAGACGCCCGTAAACAAGTTATCGGATGTCGACCTCCTCCGTACTCTACGTCGAAAGCGTTGGCGTGAAATCCAAATAGAAACTGTGGCTGCGCATGTTGGATTCAATTTGCATAAAGCCCGTGGATCTCGAAAAGACTACGCCGTCTCTCGAAAAACTTAGCGAGATGCAGCGTTGGTAAGCCACGAAGAGTTCGGTGTTAGTTCCTAATTAACAAACGTTGTCTCTGCAGAAGTTCCGAAGTTTTAGTAGGTCGCCTTGCTAGAATTTGTAAGTTATTATTTAGCCGTCCTTCCTATTTCGCTCTTTACTTCTTTCTCCTGGCTCTGTTGGCATTGCAGTAGCTACCAATGGAAGCTTTAATCTATGCAAGATCCGGCCCTTCTGAGTTCATTAGCAAGATGAACCAAAGCGCTGACGGCATTCCCGTTCCGTAGGATTCGGAAATGAACCAAAAGTTACTTAAACTTGATGCGACTAATTAAGCACAGCCAGTCTCAAAAGAGTACCGAAATTGTTTACAAAACTAGATACTGTAAACTTTACCGTGAACTAAGTTGTGGGCAAAGATGTTTCTTGCTAAGTAGAGCTTGTCGGATTTTATGAATCTCAACAACTCTCTCAGTCAACCCATCAGAATAAAACTCTCGGCTGATTCAAGAAAGCAGATATCTTGTTTTTTATCACTCTCAAGGCTAATGTTAGATAAAGTCTCCTCAGCAGACGGACGCAGCCCTTATTCTTCCTTTCTTGTGTCCAGGAACAGCCAAAGCTTGAATGCAGGTACACACAAATGCACTCTTTGTAGAAAAAGGAAACACAAAAACATTGATCCTAATAACGCTGAATGCTCAGGACATTTTTAAACGAGCGTTCACTATCGAAGATATCAACCTCCGCGCTGAGTGCATTAAAACTATTTTGAATACGCAACAGGGAAAGTGAACAGAGGTCTTACATATAGAACATGTTGGGTTTGCGATTGCTCACGCGTGGAACGGATAAAGAGAGAAGAGACACAGGTTCAGAACAATTTAATGTTTAATGCACAGCTTTGTGCAAAAATATATAATTTTGAAAATTTGGCCGAGCTACTAATCTTTGCAAGTTCATCCTGTGTAACGTTGACTCGTGACTAAAAAAAAAATCCGGCGACCGTAATAACGGTCGCACACAATGCGTGCGCAGTTTCATCTGAACATTTTCTAACCTCTCAGAGCCTGCCACACTCAAACAGTTCCAGACCACGGAGCCGAACTCAAGTTTTGAACGCACAATAGAGGTGTAAAGCCTAACAAGACACGAGGGCTCCTTGAAATCGCGGGTTATTCTCGAAAACAAACCTAAAAGTCGGAAGCATGAACTCACCAAATTTGACAAATGTGCATGAAAACTGAGGGTGGAATCCACATAGACGCCCAAATCGCGCACACAATCCACTCGACGTAATGGTTCATTATTTGAGCTTACACAAAAAAAATAAAAAAAAAACATTTTTGCGCGACAAAAACGAAATGACGCGTTTTTTTTTCTATTTAAACGCAAGTTTTGCATCTCACACCATAACTAGATTGCAGATATGTCTTTTGTAAAAGTATGAATATACCACCGCTTAAGTTGGCGACGCAAAGATTTTATCGGGCTGACGATACCAGGAATAAATAATAAATGAAACTTTAGCCCAGTTTTGATCGTGTTCGCTTTTGATTTCCCGGACTAGAATTTGCGTTCTTCTGGAAGTCACGCCTGTAAGCTTCTTCAATTGTCCAACATAAGCAACAAGACGTCAGCTGCTCCTAGAGTGAACTTATCATGAATGTGGAGATAGTAAGAAAGGGAGTGTTTCAACTGTCCTGTAGAGACAGTCTCCACACCAGTCCTGGCCATGAAATGTTGTGTATACTTTGTTTTAAATATAAAGGAGTGGGCCGTTTGCAAACGTGATAACACCCAGCGTCTAGTTCTGGTTTGCTAGTCCTCCCTCGTGAACATTTCTTACATATTTTTAACTTTACAGTTCGTTACTGACCATGCATGAGAGAGTTGATCGAATTAGGCGGCCAAATATTTATACTAAAATAAATTGCAGAGTGTTCGAGGCCATGTAATGTGCGATATACTTATTTACCCAGCTGCAAGGCAGATGGATTTAAACACGCTCGCTTATATGCTGTCAAGCATTTTGTATTTAACAAAACACTTTGATCCTAAAGTCTCCACAGCACTACGCTTTGAAGGGTTTCTTTAACCAAGCTTAACGGTTCACCGTAGTGAAAGCTACGTTGGTAAAGAGAAATACCAGGGTCATAAAAATAAAGTTTCCTTCGCGTGGGCGTTGAAATTTTCCAAAATGATCACATCAACAAATGCGCTTAATTCGTCTCGTGTTTCGGAGGAGTATTTAGATTAATTCAGAATGCTAGCCGTCGCAATTTTGCAATATATTACTCGCGTGTATGTATCACGCAACCCTCTATTTATGGTCAGTTCACAGTCGAGATGTGTTCGATTAATCATCCATCCGTATCTTCGGTGACGGGGCGTTCCAATTCTTACTTGGTTTATTAAACAAAAACAGTTATATTGACCCAAGGTCAAAATGTGCTGTTTCTTTTTGCGCTTATTTTCATAAACACCCATTAATTTGTAAATTCTGAAGTTCTTTTGTACGGGAAACCTCCAAAGACTGCAAGAACAAAACAAAAACAACAAACAAGCCGACTCGTCAGTACTCTGGAGAGTCAACGAGCTTAAGTAGGACCCCTCACTACCTTTCTAAGTGTAATGCAATACAGAAGAAACGGATTTCACAAAACCAACTGCTGAGTAACTAAGTCAGAATCAACATGTCCTCAAGTGAACTGCAAAAGGAGGTCAGAAGGTTAGCGAACCTCGACGAATAAAAGAAGAAAGGAAATTTGTTCGTAAAAAACCTCATACAAAATAGTGAAGATTAGTCAAGATTACTTATAAATTGACAATGACTAAGTGATAGAAAGGATTTCATGAGTCGTTAGCCAAGCTTAAGAGATTAACGTTTTTTTGTGAGCATGCACCAACTCAGAGTGAAAATAAAGTCCCAGCTTATGGAACCCTTTTACAATAGGTTCGCCTAAACAGAAAACAATACTGAGCCTTTAGATGCAAAAGCAAATAATATCGAGGAAACTTCCTCGTAGAATACCGACTAAAACACTTTAGACTCGTGAACTGTTCCTTGTCAAACAACTGATTGCATTGAAAGGAAATCTTGACCGAGATTTTTAACATATATTTTGTAAAATATTTATATATGTATACCTTACCACACGTGCCATGAAATATTTTGTTTTGAAAAAAAAAGAACTGCAATAACAATGAATATTACTATTAGTTTACCTACATTTCAGACCTATGAAATATTAAAGATCGTTCGCTTTCCCTGTTTTGTTTCATATGTTTGCTTTTATTTTACTTACTGACTGCCAACGCTCTAGGCTCAAACCATCGGCTGTTCGACGGCGCGCCCAAAGCAAATCACTATAAAAAACGATTAACTATCGTGAAGTCGTGCCAATGTTGATTTTATATGGAACGTCTAAAATCAAATATAAAGGTTACAAAAAATCGAACTAGAGTATATATGCGCTGTGTTCCTCGAATATGCCAACGCCAAATTGGGCAAAATGAACAAACTCAAAACAAAACCCACAATTTTTGTTTAACTAATAATGTTGAGTAAATATTCAATAAATCAAATACGAGAAAGTGTGGATATTTATATTTGAAGCTAAAACTGCCACCATGTTGTGCCTGAAAGCATTGACACTGAAAGACGTAAGGAATAGAAATACATCACTTCATTATAATGGGTTCTCGTGCGTGTGTGTATATATAGGTATCTACATACATCCATATATATATATATATATATATATATAATATATAATATATATATATATATATATATATATATATATATATAATATATATATATACATATTTATATATATATAACGTTTCTCGTTCTTTATAAGACCCAGCCGTGGCTACCTGTGCCACTTTTTTTTTACCTGTTTGGCGAAGAGACGTAAAACAAGTCATATGGAGCTCGTTTGATTTTTTTTAGCATTACTTTTCAAATTTTACCGGAAATCTAATTCCATTTTTATTGTCGTGCCAAAACAGATCAGAGTTTGAAAACAAAATGCAGAGGCCAGCCAAGTCATCCACGTGGAAGCTTTTCTTGTGATAAATTTAAAATACGCCGGGTAATTGAACGGACCCCATGATTAAATGTTTCAAAGTAACTATTGTGTTTGCCGATTCGTTGCATCCGAATTTTTTTCTTCTTCATTTTTGTTTTGTTTGCGTTTTCTTTCTCAATTTTGTAATTGGTTGTTTATACATCCTGTTCATTCTTTCGAGTTTGAATTAGCCGATCCTGAATGTAGGAACCTGCATTTCAAGAAATAACCCAAAACTAAATTGAAAATTAAAATATATATATATATATATATATATATTTTTTTGTGTAACTAAATGCGTATATTGAATGAAATGCAGGTTCCCATATTCAGGGACGCGTACAATTTTAAACTCAAATTATAAATGGGATATATAAGAACAATTACGCAATTCGTACGTAATAAATAATGCCTTGAAATCTTACATCTAGCCGTGATAAGAACCAAACAATTAGATATTGCTTGACAGACACATATGCACAATAAATTGCAATAATACGATTAGTGACATTCAACAAACAATGAAACGTCATGCTTAGCGTTAAGAAAAACACACTTACTTTATGCTGTAATATATTACTTCATATTTAACCGCTATTTGAGTATCATTGAAAAATCCATTTCCTAAGGCTGATGCATGCTTCTGTTTCTTCTTTTCAAGTCAGGCCAGGAACCTAATCATTTGCCTAAAGAGAACGAACTACTGTCTAGTATCCTTAGCCCAACCCGTAATTGACCTCGCCACCGATCGTATGTATTGCAGTTCATATTGATGTGTCAAACGCCTTTCCATGATGACCGCAGGTGCAATTCGGTGTCCCACCTGTCGAATTCCGTAGAAAAAGCTGCTACTGTACGCGACTTGAACTCGAATGTGATGGAGTGAGATCCCGGTTAGGTCTAGTGAGGTGAGTGCGTACTAGCCAGCGAAGATATCGGATCAATCAAATGAAGTAGGCTGTCTTCGTGAAGGCGGTCAAGTCACGTGTCGCAAGGCAGTCTGTCACGCAGGGGATATGGATGCATCTCTCGGCATCAGATTTTGTAAAAAGGGTAAGGCAGATACTGTTACTTGAACGTGCTGCAGTGGGTATACTTTGTCTGCTTGGGTATTTCCTGAAACACCATTGTACTGAGGAGCCCAATGAGGGTGTATCGTGTTGCCGCAATTAACAAAGTTAGCAATCTGGTCAGAAATAAGGTACTCAAGATAATGATTTTCACTGTGAAATTTTCATGACTCAAAGCTTGCAAAGCTGTGTTGAAAGCTACTGCATATAACTTATGAATTCGCCATAGAGCGATTTTGTGTATATTGCAGCCGCAAAGTAGAGCACACATTTCGCAGTATTTGAAGACATAGGTTAGGATGTCCGAAACAATGACCAATAGATTAAACAGGGTATAACAAATGCTCACGTTGATCTGGAAGGCGTTGTTGGTTGAACAATATGTACGCAAATAGTGTCATAGTATTTTTCTTGTAGACCAGAGAAGAGCAACTGTGTGCTTGCCGACGAGTTTGCTTGCATGCGTAGAATGTTCAGGTTTAAATCATGCAACGGCAGCGTTAATGGTGGCTAATGAATATCTTCAACCCGATTCGTTTTTAAGGGATGAACAAAAATATAATTTACTGTTCGAAAAACGTTTCTATCTTTCAGTGAAAAAAATATCACTTAAGAAAAGGTCGCATATTGAATCGAAAAAAAAGACACGACACACTTTTCGGGTTCTTAAGATGCTAACAAATGGCTTTTGTGTTTGGGAAGTGAGTACGAGCGAGCTGAATTTTGCTCATGGAAGGCCTAAGCCCACTCTTAGGCCTCTTGCAAAGCATGTTCTTAGGCCTCTTGCAAGCGTGTAAAAAAATTAGGGCAAGCGCCTGTTGAGCTGAAAAGCACAGGAATTGAATAAGCAATCGCTTGTCACTCACCTAGCACTGTGTTAAATGAAAATTTTGGGTCAACCGAGACTCCCCATCTTGCTCTCAAAATATAACGAAAAACGTCAAAAGACACAATTCATTCTTCCCTCCAGCATATCTATATGCTCGGACCAATTTATGGAATGATCTAATATGAAGCCAATATATCAATGCAATCGGACCGTTCCGAAGAGGAAAACTCAAACCAAAAGTTTAGAAACAAACAGTTCCCAACATTTCGGGATTGACCTTCTTCAGGGGTGACTAAAATGGAACGGGACAGCGCGAGCTCGACCTTCATCCTCTTCTACCGAGTTGATGTTTGTAACGTGACGCAGGCATGACGTAAATAAAGGGGCCCCGAGGGCCTGTTAATGCTCCCGGTGTGTTCTGGATATGCCCGACTCCAAGAACAGACGTTTTCCAATATGTGGCTCCGTTGTCTATCACGCGCGTTCCCGAAGTCGATCCGATGATCCAATACCTGCTGCAATGTTCCGCAACGGCGATACGCTCGCGATCGAAATTGCGCACATCGTTCACGGTGCGGGCGCTGCGTTCGGGAAAGATTTAGTTTCACCGATGTAGGCGGCGGCGCGCCTACACACGGTATCTTATAGACCACGCCTTGTGCTTTCCTGGGGAGAGCGATCTTTCGGCCTTGGCATGAGCCGTCCTAATGTGACACTGTCTTGTGCGCCACCCGAATCCCTTCTTTTCGGGCACGCGCGCCAGTGTCTCGCTCGTCCCTTTGTACCCAGGGGACGCTGATGCGCGCGGTGGGGCGGGCTGTGTCATGACGATCCATGTTATTGCGCGTGCAGCCCTCTCGACGGGCGA
Source organism: Ixodes ricinus (assembly GCA_037355805.1). Lineage (NCBI taxonomy): Eukaryota > Metazoa > Arthropoda > Arachnida > Ixodida > Ixodidae > Ixodes > Ixodes ricinus. The sequence goes on along the minus strand of JAZHYW010013762.1, from coordinate 43,485 downwards.
CGACGTTAACAAAACTCCTTGAATAGCCGTTTTTTCGAGGTCAGCAGTATGGTCTGTTTCTCCTTTCTTCGTCTCTTTCCGTCATGCAAATGGACATTGCTCTAGACAAGATAGTAGGGACCACTGATGTCTTGCGTCTGGATGGTTCGGAGTCAAACTCAAGCGTAGCGTGCGGTGTTGGCTCCTGTGAGACGTGAATCCAGCTTGTCTCCTTGCCTTTTCACCAGAGCATCGAGGAACGGCATCCATCTCTTCGTACCCTACAGTTAACTGATGGCCGGTTTATAGGATTCAGGTGTGCAAGTGGGTCACCTCCGATTTTTTCACGATGCAAAACAATCAGTCTACATAGCGCATGAACTCTTTCGGCCTGTTAGGCGAAAATGCTAAGCGCTTTCTGTTCAACAACTTTTATTGTGAGGTTTGCCGTCGTGACGAAATGGAGGCACCCATTGCCGTTCCGTTGACTTGTTTGAAAAGCTCACCCTTGAAGCTGAAGTACGTACTGCCAAGGCAGAACTCGAGAAAGGCGGCATAGCTCATCCACACTCGAGGCTGGTTCTTGAGCCCAATGTTACGTCTTTGCCGAAGATGTTTTGCGTTCTTTCAACGAAGGTGTCGATGTCGGTCTGAACACAGTGAATGACGACAGTTACGAGTTTCGTCTCGCGGTCGTGCGCCAGCCCCTGAGAACATCTCCAGCAATATGAAGGACCTACACGCAGTGCGTGACTAAGACCCTGACTGCTGGGGGCGCGGCGCGCGTTGTGAGACACTTCCGTATTGCTGAGAGGCGGAACTCGAGAACGCAGCCAAACCAAGCGGCGCGCACCTGGCGAGAGGCAGATTTCCTTCGCCTCATAGCGGCAATGAATTGCCCAAAGCGCAAGCGCACTTCAAAAGACACCTTCTGTAGATCGGTAAAAACACAAAGAAAAGGAAAGAAACCTCTTGTATAAATAATGGAGGTGGATGCAGAGCGGTGCTTTAAAAGAAGGAATATCCGAAAACCTCAATTAACTTTTAAGACACTACCGCTCCGAATAACAGTAAATTTTCGGGAAACTCCGAATATACTTTTATTGCCACTTGACTTTTTTTTATTGTGCTCTCTTACCTTGCCGTCACTTGCCTATAACTATTTTCGTTCACCACGCAAGAACGACTGGTAGAAAGCATTCACAGATAAATATAAAGCAAAAGTGCTTCCCTTCAACGACGCGCGTTGAACCAGTCAAGTAACCGTAGGAATAACTAAGTCGCTGAAACAAAGCAGATGTCTGTTACTTTTTTCATGTATCTTTACACGGAGCGATTACGAAATTAAACCCATTTTCCTGTTTCTCTAATTACCTCCGACACATTCAATAAAAAGAATGAGATTAAATCATTGACTCGTAAATATGAATATAAGTATCGCCCCTGAGGCTACTGGTTCCAGCCCTATCAAGGATCCACACATACGCGGAATGCACTTCCTAAATTAATCCAAAAAGGGACACCTTCACTGCACATAATTTAGTCGAGCGCTTCTGCGTAAAACTGTAAGCTTAGCAAAGAATGTTTCAACGTGCAAATAAAAAAGAAAAGAAAACGTTATCTGAGCTGTGCACAGTCAGGTGTAACAAAATGTGTAAAAAGCTGCGAAATTCAATTTGATACGTCCTTCTTTGTCTTATTTCCAAGTCCGCTTGAGGACCGGATGGTTAAGTCGATTTCACAACCCCGCAATCGGCAGCTCCCAGAGGTCTTATCTCTAAATGTGCAGGTCATTCGACTCTAGGCGCAATCAGGACCCCAGGTATAGATGGGAAGGAATAGAAAAGGGGTCTTGGTCACGAGTCTTTCAAGATTAGATAATCCGATTCTCGTCCGCGTCTGCGCGCTTTCAGCATTTTTTTTTTTTTTTTTATAAGCGAAGAGCGCGTTTTTTAGAGTGCTCCCTTTTCGTTCGCTTTGATATCTTGCTATATAACGTAATCGTGTGTATATCGCTTATTTAAAGGAGAACGTGAACGTGAGAAGCTTACGATCATGATAGCTCATGGTCCCTGCCACATTTCGATATCAGAAGGCATGCAAATAAATGAAATCTTATTCATCGGTCAATTGTTGAAGATGACGTAGTCTCTCACCGTTTTTTTTTTAAATTTTATTTAGAGGTTGTCATCCAGCTCCGCCTAACTCTGCACACGCTGCGACTATTTTGCGTCTCGCCAGAGTGTCTCGGATTTAGAATTGCATATTTGCGTGCGCACACAAACAACCGGCACGGCCCTGAAAATAAGCGAATGTGTACGCTGTGAAACATGGAAATGTCCCTTTGGTTCGTACCTGGTAAAAGTACTGGATTGCAGAATTCGTCAAGGAGAGTGTACGTAACGTCTGAAGGTTTCTTATATGTCGCGGTTTATTTAACGAGACGTGAGGCCAGTGTAAGGAGGATGCGCCTGCATCTTGCTAGCATAGCGGATGGGCCGAACCATATAGGACGTTCTTTCCCGCGCTTCGCCCGCGTCAGCGTCACCTCGTGGCGGCGCGCGTTGCCCATCGCCGATATCATTCCCGGCGAGATCTCGGCTTCAGACAGCGCGTCGCATTATTGTGGATGACCTTAAGCGACGCCGATCGGACGCTGAAGCTGGCGAACGCGCGAGGAAATATGCCTCTAGACGTAGAGGCTTTAGAGAAGATCGTTTGTGATCAAAGGATGTCTGAAATTGGTGCACGAAAGCACCACAAGTTGAACAGGTGTGCGCCAGCGAGAGTTTCTAATGCGAATAATTCTTTGGATACTTCACGCACTTTTCGTCTATGTATCTATCTATCTATCTATCTGGCTATCTAACCTCTTACGCCGCGGGTCGATAAATAAATAAAAAAGACCGGCGCCGGCTGGGATTCGAACCGTTGACCTTTGATCAGCAGGCAGACGCGCTAACCACAGAGCTATGAAGGCAGTCATTCAACGCACTCTAAACGGTTGTTTATATCTTTACCATAGGACGCGCTTTGCAGCGCTGTACAGCTACAGTGCGCGCGCGTTCCATGCACGAGGGCTCATTCCGCTCTCGTGAGGCTGAGCACGGCCGCTAGCTCACCCTCTCCCGCGCTCGGGAGAGGGTACAGCGGCCGTGCTCAGCCCTCACGAGAGCGGAATGAGCCCTCGTGCATGGAACGCGCGCGCACCGGTAGCTGTGACAGCGCTGTAAAGCGCGTCCTATAGTAAAGATATAAACAACCATTTAGAGTACCGTTGGTTGAGACTAGCTGAGACGCCAGAAAGTCTGGTCGGTACCATTTTGAGTGTTTGTGCGTATGGCGCGTGCTTTGCTCGCCTTCCTAAGTGACACAAACGCACGTGCTGGGCTGCGGAGATCGTGCGCAGGGCTGTGAAAGTGTCAACAAATTTAGAATCGCCTCAAGAGTGGGCTGGCGTATCTAGAGTGTGCCGGCCACCTGACGAACGCGCATAACTCCGCACCGTTTGATGCTATTCGCATTAACGTAGATAATCATTCCCAAGGGATGGGTTCTGCTGATTTTTCTTCTTTGTGTAGAGATGCTTTTCCGCTAAATTTCAGCGGGAAAGTCAATGGTCAAAGGGCCAAGGACAGTCGGACTGTCACGCCGTGTAACCTTTTGTGGAGACTTCTTGTCCAGGCCATAAGAGGCAGTAAAATTAGAGATAATATTATCATTTACAGTGATGGAGGGGCAAGTTTGAGCGATCATCGTATCCTATCTGTTTATCGCTCTCCTAAGCATGACGATGATGCACGTTAAGTTTCTGCAAAAGATTCATAGGTAAACCTGTCAAAGACATTTCATGCCAAATAGGTACAATGCAAAGTGACTGAACATGTCCCGGATTTTTCCTGAAGGCGCACTATTTGATATCGAGACCAGTCAGCGATAATAGCTTGACAAATTCGAGCGCGCTGGTAAGTTACAGGGATAAAAGAAAAGCTACGGCAAGGCAGAACGCAGCCGCAGGCTGTCAAATACACTGGCGCATCGCGCACGCTACCTCATAAAATGTACTGCTATATAGCAACAACAAGGAACGTGACAGTTCATTCCGGATTTTATTTTGACAGCTAAGTGCATCCGGGGCTTCCCGCATGGCAGTGTCGCTGCCGCGGACTGAATGCCGCTGTGCCTTTTGATATTGCAGTCCCATGGAGTTCCGGCTGCGTGTTTTTTTTTAAGATTTAGGAGATCGGCTGCTCAAACACGTATATCATGACAAAATAAGAAGAAAAATAAAAGAATCATTTCGAAGTGACATATTTGTAAAAAAAAAGCACAGCACAAATAAAAATACTGTTCTTTTTGCAATTTACTCAAAAAATTGTTGTTTAAAATTGTTCATCCAGCACCTTCAGAGAAAATTTGGTGACGGATGTTGCAGCTTGGACTCAAATCGATACCCACTGCCATACAGTACGTCGGCCATACAGCCATAGCGAGCGAAGCAGCCGCAACTAGCATAAGCACACACTCTTCGAACTCTCCGTTCACGTTCACCTAATTTTTCAATGCCTAATTGCTTTGAAAGCGTCTACAGATGCTTTATTAGTTTAAGTTATGACCGACACCTCGGAAAGAAATATAATTACGACTATAACTGTCTACTGAGTGAAACGGGTATGGACGCAGTTTCCGAAGGAAAAAAAAAGAGATCTTATGGCTCGTTCACATTTGCGAAATACGCACTCGCCGCCGACTGGATTCGCTCGCCGAAAAAAGATCGGGCCGTTCAGATTTGTTGCCGCCTGCGGAGTGCGTGGCGCGAGCGTCTGGCAGTTTCCCGAACAGGCGAGAGCTGACGAGAGCTTCCAAACCTCCTCCTTGCCCACGCGCGTCTCGTCGATATCGTCGCCAGCTCGTCAGCGGAGATCGGACGTCAGCAAGCGCCACTTCCCCCATGCGTTCTGATTGGCTTGCGGCGAGAGGAAACTTTTTTCCGGCGTTCAAAATAGGTCCCAAAGCGATCTTGCTCTCCGCCGGAAATTCTGCCTGCTTTCGTCGCCGGGCGCTAGAATTCTCGCGGATCCGGCCGCCGGTTCGCAAGTGTGAACGAGGCATCAATGATCTGTTATTTTTTCACAAACTTTTAAACGAAGAAGTGTCACGCTCAAGTTTATCATCCACCTTAAGATTTTGTTTCTCTTCTTTTACTTTGAGGTTAATGAGACTATTTTATGTTGGTGGGCACTCCCAGCTTCCTTCTGTCACCGAAATGGACGCTTTGTTTAATAGTGTTTCGTTACATCTATTTGAGATGTTTATGCTTTTAAGCTGTTAAAAGAAACTTAGAAATGTCAGAACAATGGTAGGACACGTAATTTCGTTTTATGATTGTCTTAGGCTTTGTAATTTTGTGTCCATAATATTAATGTGTGTGTGTTTGCGTGTGTGTGTGTGTGTGTGTGTGTGTGCTGTGTGCGTGCGTGCGTGTGCGTGCGTGCGTGCGTGTGTGTGTGTGTGTTTGTTGTGTGTGTGTTTTCCGGATGTGTTCTGATGCATCACCGGGAAGGCTTGTTGCTGTTGGTGGGAATGAATGAATTCATAAACATATACACGTTATATAAATGAAAATCCAAAGTCAATAAAAGCACGAGTAATGAGTAAAGTAGTAGTAAAAAAAGAGTGCAAGTGCACTCTTGAGGATTGCTACTCGCTTTAGTTAACAAAGCACATAAGCTACAGCCTTCCCTCCCCCCCCCACCCCAATATAAATAGGAGAAAGAAAGAAAGATGTACAGATAGAGGACGAGAGTAGAAGGAGACGGCTGCTTGCACGTGGCCGGATAAACAACGTTTGCCGTTCGACAAACTTTGCGGGGGACAGGAAACCCCAGACACGAGCAACCCAGCCTCGACACTGTCCTACACTTTGTGTCACCTTACGATGAAAGGCAGAGGACGCTACTAGCCATGCCAGCCAATCAAGAGCAGCTAACGTAACAAGTGACTGCGAGCCGCCCGCACGTAACTGCCTCTCTCCAGAAGCTCACGGGAAGCTCACACGGCATAGGACTGGCTTAAATTAAGGTAACTCGATCCTGTGAAAATAGCGTGAAGCTCCCGGTATGGTCGCCATAACGTTTCATGGAATGCGAAGTTTCTCTTTCACCGCTCTATTCTGGGTGAGGCGATCGAAATTCGCTGGTGACGGGTGGTTCTCTACAGATGTTTCTTCTATGCCGAGATTTTGCTATCCACACACCGGCGAAACAAGTGTGTACATCTTCGCACCGCCACCACATCCGGCGTCGGTGCTTGGAGGCATTAAAAATACGTTCGCTATTTTGAAATACGCGAGAAGAGCAAAATCATTGTGTGAGATTGGTTGAGATACGTGTGATTTATAAGTTGATTACGCGCACAGTGCCGAAGACGCTTATATTGGTTAGAAACGAATTCAGTACGATGGTGCACCATAACGATCTTGGCGCGACTGGTTCAGAACGACCCTTTAGAAGCTTCCAAGATTTGAATTTACCGATGTTTCGATTGCCATGTCGACTGAAACATATCTGCCATTCACCTTGCGATGTTTTTCGTCTGTATGTCGGTATTTGTTTGAGTCCAGCTAGCAGGCAGGGAAGTCAATAGCGCTACTTTCGCAGACTCGAGTGACTATAGCTTCGGTGGCTTGAGGTATCGTATGAGCTCCATCGTAAGCAGAAAGAGAGTATAACTTAGGGGGGATGAACACACGCGCCCCACTACTCATGCCGCGTTGCTGTTTTTCCTCGCTAAACAATGCGGAGTGGGGTGGGAAAGAGGAAAGATACTCTCCACCGCCGTCGTATATTTTTCATCGGCCGTGTACAATCGATGTTTGCCTTAACACCGTCGCCTGGTTCAGGGGCGTTGCAGCGATGGTAAATGTGTCGCAAGGCTAAATCTTAAATTATTGGCCTGGTTCGAGCAGGCAAGTCATCATCCATGTCATCGTCGGTGCATTCTGTCATGCACGATCAAGCACGTTCGTGTAGCGTGCTTATCTAAACAATTCTTGGAAAAAAATTTTTGCTAGCACATTTTTTGCAGTACTACTAACCAGTATTAACTCGGTACTCCTATTTTATGCGTGGGATACTCAATCATGTTAAAATTGCGACACTAGCTTTCACCATTTATTTAAATTGCGTCTCAATGTTTTGGGGAGAGAAATACGTGCACTCGGAAGGAGAAAACCACGTCAGAGATAAAATCATCACAAAAATGCGCGGCTTCAATGCCTAACAATGTTATTTTAAGTTAAATTACTAATTTTGTAAAAACATATTGAAGATTTAGCTAACAAAATAACTAAGAAAATGAGCGACGTCTATTTGGTTATCTAACCAAGCCAAATTCGCGTATGAGGAAGCACTTTTCTTCTTAGAATCTAGGAGGGGGTGGGGGGAGGGGGGCGGGTGATGTGGGAGTGTAATAATGTTCCGCCTACTGTTTATGCTATGACCAGTCAAATTGCCCTCCTCCCACCTAGAAAACCGAAAGCAGGTGAGTTTTATGAGGAACGAGACATAATTAAAAATATATTCTGTCTACAAATTCAGATATTCTGAATAAATAATGGAAACGTGACTCACTCATTCTCTCAAAGCCAATAAGAATAGATATTTGGGACTTTGAACTCTTGAAGATATCCACACTTATAAAAGGACAATGTGGGAAAGGTGGGGAAAAGGAAAGAAAAATAATCAGGGGATTGCACCACATTGTTTAAACTAAAATAGTGCTGTAAAAGTGTTTTTCAAAATAAAGAAAGAAACCACGAACAAATATAAAACAAATGTAGGCAAACATGAACAAAACAAAAATGAATTAAAGAAATAAAATATAATCGCAGTGGTCTAGGTGAATCATTTCCCCTTGACCCTCTTTCCAGACGGAGACCGTGTCACCTCCATTACAACGCGGTTGACATCGGATGCAGTCACCCACAAAACCCGACGGGCCATTTATCAAACGAGAGCAGCAGCGGCGGCAGGTGGTTTCAAGAAAGTACAACAAAAGATAGAAAAATCCCCTCGTTCCCCACACCAGGCTAGAGAGACTCACCGTCGGCAAACGATAGGGTGGACGAAAAACAACAGAAAACCAAACAGCGTATACCACATTCCAGGTCGAACCAGAAGAAGAAAAAACAAGCTGGCGCAAGAGCTTCCTTTCCTTTGCACCCTCCACACAAGCGAACATACAGGCAGCCAGCACCAAACGTCAATAACCACGCAAAAAGCGCAAGAAAGCGGCAATAGTGAGTTTGATATGTGGTACGGGAGGGAGCAATGTTCCTTTGTGCCTTTTCCGTGAGTCACACCCCGATCTCCCCCGATATCGGCGAAGGTACGGGAGACGCCCAGTCGGTTTATCAACGGTTCTCGTCCTGATTATCATACTCCTTGATGTATTATCGATTGTATCTCTATACAGTCACGCTTGTGGATCAAAGGTTTCTTCTGTGTCTCTTTGTTCCTACGTCAAAATTTGCTTCCCTAATGCGTTGCTTTGATTATTGGTTCCTTCACGTGTATCACCGCAGTGCCCAGTGCCGGTGCTTACGTTGGTATCGACGCAACGGATGGATGGAAGGCGGTTGTTGGCGGTTTGGGGGAAGGTATGGTGGAAGGAAACCACGCGGCACCGGCTATTTATCATCGCCAAAGGCAAATGTTCCCTGTGTTTTAATAGGACTTGTTTAAGTGAGCTCGACCTGAGACACCTTCCCTTCTCTCTCTCTCTCTCTCTCTGTATGTGAGCCAAGAGTAACGATGGTGGTCATGGTGGCAGCAGGTGGACAGGCGAGATAGATTATCCCGTGAACCGAGGCTTTGATGAATTACGTGAATCCTGGTTAAACAATTTGATGGAGCCGTCACGATAAGCGCACGCGTGTCCGACAAAATCTGGAAACGATGATGTGGATTATCGGGGAAATTAGGGTGCTTAACTTTTTATAGTCACTGGCTGCTCGTCGCTTGTGAGGTGTAGTCAGAATATGGCGTTGAAAAGTAGTGCGGTCATTAAACATTATTTAAATTTCAGCACATGTTTTGTTTAATTAACTCAGTGTGTAGACTCACATGAACGCGATGAGGGCGGCCTAGCCTAAACGGTAATAAAAATGTAATAAAACAACTTTAAATACGAGAAAATGTCAGGGAGATAAAAATTAAAACTGCAAACTTCAAAGATATCCACTTAAAAAATAACCAACCGCGTTATATCGTTCGTAAAACGTGTAATAGGGATTGTTTTTGAAGCCAGATGTATAGAGGAGACAGCCCTATAAATGTAGCTAAGCACAAATGGATATTAATATAGCTCCAAATTTTATCCTCCAGCTCCCGAAGGCATGACGCAGTATGGAATGGCTTACAAAGAATTAAACAAAAACACCTAAGACCGTTTACGTGCAGGAATGCGGAAGCATTCCTATACGCAACGCATTACTACATGCAGCGCATTCCTACAAGTAGCGTGCCACGTCTTCCTTTTTCACACGGCGCTCGGGCGGTTACATTACGATCTCCCACTGCGCTCGCGCGGCACCCCCAACGGCTCCATGGCTTCCGTGACGATGCATCACCGTTGCTGTGCTTCTCTTTGTGTTTTATTTCTGAGGCGCGTCCGTTTTGACCTTGAGCGGCCCGCCGGCTTCCGTGACGAAGCATCTGCGTTGCTCGTGCTTTTCCTTGTGTTTCATTTCATGAGACGCGTCCGCTTTTGCCTTGAGCGGCCTGACGGGTTCCGTAGCGAAGCACCTGCATTGCTGTGCTTTTGACCAATGGGACTTTTGGTGGCGTTTCGATCAGCCGAAGTGAACTTAAGTTCCATCTGCTACAGACGAAATTGAGGTGCCGTTTTTCGCTGCTATAGAAAATGCTGGTTTCTCTCCATGGGACAGTTAATGCTTTCGCATTAAAACAACAATATTTATAGAAGTGTGGTGAATGTCCTGAACTCTGGTGACGAAAGATACTATCCGTACATTTCTGCATGTCTCTCGGACACCGAACCTACGCTTTTAATGGAGCAACTCAGATCTATTACTGTAAAGATTATTCCAGCGAAAGGCTGGAGCTTAACAAAACTGTCACGCAGACTTATCTTACGCATCTTTAGGGCAATCTTTTCGACTTCCGGTCCGGATAAAGTGTGCGCCAATGAAACACCGAAATAATATTTTTCGTGAATTGATTCCAGTTTTTTGTTCACTTTATTTGAAAGAGAAACTTACAAAAATTTAATTTTACCCTCCGATAACAGTGTAGTGTGTAGCCACTTCGGAAACCGACCCCTTTGGAGAGAGCCACCTCAAATGGAAGTCTGTTCCGCCAAAGACTTCTAAGAAAACCTATAATTTGTTTTACCTTAAAGGCCCACGAATATAGGAAAAAGAAATATTTCTACTTGTTTAGGTCGGGCATGTTTGATAAATATTTTTCGTCCAAAATTGTTTTCTCTAATATTTATGCTACAATACAAGTTCTTTTTTTTTAATTTGTGGGCGAAACCTAGACCGTAACCCTGTGCGATGATGATGATAGCTTTTTCTACGCAACTAGTGTGTGCTCCAGATGGATGGATGAATGTTAATGGCTATATACCCTTTGTAACGAGCGGTAGTTTGCGCCACCCAGCCTAAGTCTAAAACAAAAACCAAAAACGATTATGATTCCTCCCGCCATTCTATGCCAATTGTTTCCCTAACTATCACCAGGCAATGTGGGATATCACCAGGATGACCTTTGGGGGATGAAGCAAAAAAAACTAAAGAAAACATCACACCCCGCCTCTTCTCCCTGGCGAGGGAGTCGCCAATTTTCTTCTGGTCAAACCTTGTAGGCGTTACCCCAGCACCGGATCCACTGGGGGACACGGTGGAGACTTTGGACCGGAGCCACGTGGGAGAGAGACCCAATTTTCCGCTGTCCCACATTTCCCCAGCTGTGCTAGTTAGTTGTGCAACATTCACGTTTTACCTAGATAATTCGGACCAATCTTCTAATCGGCTCTTTGTGACTGTAATCCTTTTCTCTTCCGACCTTCCATCGTCGCCAGCGAAACCCAGGGCCCAGGCCAAATCTGTTACCCCTTCAGGAAGGGCATGGCGAAGCCCTGTGCACTTTAATGCCACTCGCTCTATAGTCGGCGACAGGTCAAGAACAAAGTGAAAGCTCCTCCCACCTCTTTCGACTTTAGTAGTGCGAACGCTGGAGAGGAGGCGACCTCCTCTCCACCGTTCGTTCTGCTAAAGTGGAAAGGAGTGGGTGGAGCTTCCGCTTCGTTCTTGACCTGTCACCACCTATAGATGTCTCGCTCTTATTATGGCAGGCAGCACATAATGTGTCTGTCTCCTGAAATTTATCCCTATACGTCCCCGTCCTCAGAACTCCCGTTCTCACCTTAAACAGCAAACAACTTCCCAGCGAATTGTCAAACACATTTTCGTTTCTTATGTCCTGTTTTTGTGCCCTGTACATTGTTAGAGCTAATTTTTCCTGCATTTTTACCCTAAACATTTTTCTTTCTTCATCTTTCACTCCCTTTTCCAATGATGTAGTCTGCTCAGCCCCATCACTAGTGTGTAGGTATTTAAATGTAAGCTTTCTGGTTCGGTTTGTTCATTTTCTGTTTAAACATTCCATGTAGAAATACTTGAATACCTTCCGTGCCCACCGCGCATCATCCATTTCGGACAAACTTTGTTCATTTTTGAAATAATAATTGCCTCTCTACTCTCAAAAGATGACCAGCCCATCTTCCCCTGTACTCCCTCATTTGGTGTCTTTCCGTGTGCTCCCAGTGCCAATCTGTTTGCGCTTCTTTGTCTAATTTCTAATCCCGAATGAACCATTGATTTTATACACAGGTACCCCTTCCCAAAAGACAGTCCTACCATCACTCCTCTTCATATACCTTTGACCACTTCATATATATTATAGTTCCATGGTGCCTTGGGCTACATAATAGATGTATGTCGTTTTCCATTTTCTAATTATACTCTCCTCATGTTCTTCTAGATATTACCTTCCCTCATTAAGCCAGACTCCCAGATTTTTGTATTTTTCTACATAGTCTATTACAATGGCTTGTATGCTCAGGGTATTTTCCTTTCGTCGTTAAACACAATTACTCTAAATTTGTCTCAACTAAATCTCATACAAAGGTGTCCCCTTCCTCTCCACGTATTCCAGCTAGTTCCTGTAACGTATCCTTGTTATCTGCCGTAAGTAGTATGTCGTCCGTATACGTCAGTCCTAGTACTTATTACCTGTACTACATTTCTCCCTCCTTCCATATTACTTACATCAAAACCTAAGTTGCTCTTCTTTCTTTTCTATTTCACTGAGATATATCATAAAGAGCATAGGTAACAGTGAACAACGCTGCTTGAGCCCTTTATTAATTGCTGCGGGTTGCGTAGTTTATGCTTCCCATGTTATAACTACCTTATTGTCTGTGTACACCTGCTGAGGAAACCTACCCAAATTTCAATCTAAGGTAGCTCCCTGAACCTCAGTGTTGACTCTGAACGCACTCTAGTTGGGTACAAACGCTATCATCATCATCCCACAGGGTGTACAGTTTCGGTTTCGCCAGCAAATTGAAAAATTCGTATTGTAGCATAAATATTCGGCGAAAGAAATTTTTTTGGACAAAGATTATCTTTGATACATGCCTGCCCTAACCAGGTATAAACATTTTTCTCCTAGGTTCAGTATTTTCTTAACTAGACATGCAGGCGACGCTACGAGCTGATGAACCAATCAGACAACGTCAAAAGCGCACCATTATGGTGTTCGTCAAATGTTTCTTTGCGTGCACTTTTTTCGCTTAGCTAATCATAAAAAGAAAAGTCCCAATGACTTGCACTTTTGACCCTGCTTGATCGGTCCCATTAACTCGTTGCGTTGGCTATATCCGGACTTAGACCGAAATAACTATAGATCAGAACGCTTTTTAATGCGAAAGCATCAACTGCCCCATGAAGCGAAGCAAGCTTTGCCTGTAACCGTCTGTAGCAGAAAAACGGCGCCTAAATTCCCATTGCCAGTAAAACACAAAGAAAAGAAAAGCAACGCAGATGCCTCGTCACGGAAGCTGGCGAGCGCGCTCAAGGTCAAAACGGAAACCCTTCAGAAAGAAAAAAAAAAAAAGCGCAGCAATTTAATGTTTTGTCACGGAAGCCGTCATGAAGCCAGTAGGGTTCACCGCGCCTGCGCAGTGTGGGAGCGTGACGTCACCGCCGCAGCGCCGTGTGAAAAAGGAAGACTTGGCGCGCTGCTTGGAGGAATTAGCTGCGTGTAGGAATGGTTTCGCATTCCTCACGGAAGCACTCTGAAGTGTCTTTGCCGAAATTTGTTTCGGTGCAACTTCTAACGTTCTGCTACGTTTCAGGAACCGCCTTCGTAACGAGCACCCTATTTTACTATTTTCTTTTCATCTACACCGTTACGTAATTTACGGCCCGCATAAATCAACTACGCATCGCGGAAAACTGAAACCCAGTGGGAATGCGGCGCTAGCAGTGGTGATATAATACGATATTTAAAAACATGAAATTACTTGGGTCAATATATAAAACAGGAAAACAATGTTTATCTATGAGCCGATGCCTACCTAAGCGTAATATTTGCCAAACCAAAAAAAAATACATTGCCAGTGCCTGTAGAATTGCTTTCAGTAAACAAAACTCGTCGGTGAGAAAGACAATATTGTTTTCATTTTTGCTGAGAAGTGTGTTCACTGAAATAAATTTCACAGGTGCCCACAATCTCACTTCTTGATTTGACAAATACTAAGTTGAAGTATGCCTCGGCTCAGTAAGAAATTTGTTTTTTTTGTAACTTTTGAATCAGGTAACGTCAAGTATTCAAACTTTCGCATCCTCTCACTAGCGCTAGCGTAACATTTTCAAACAGCCCCAGAAACCTGCGGCATCGCTTTCTTGCGCCATATCTCCTAATGGGTATACGGCAACACTCCCATGGTAGCCGACGCATTTAGTTTAAAGATATGAAAATAACACCTTAGGTTGCACTTTGAAACATTTAACATGCTACGGCTCTAATATATGATATACCGCAATACTTTCGCCAAATTACAAAGATTTCAACGTATAAACTTCAAGTACCTCAGCCGAATAAACTTTTCGAGGTATTGCAAGCACTAAAAGTGTCTAAATTAATTAGTGTATTATTTATTCTTCGACATAAAAATACGACGTAATATTTTATTTTTTCGTTGTCTAATTTTGTGCCAAACGCATTGGTTTCTAAAATAATTTTTACATGTATAAAAAGCATTTTCAGAGGCGCCACTCGCATATTTTTTTACAAACAACCGAATTTATACGCCACAAATTTAAGAATTCAACAGAATAGAGGATATTTTTTATTAAAATACCGTAACCCTCAATAATCAATACAGTGCTGGGTACATCGTTTTCCCTTAAAATAATTCGCCTGGGTTCCCGGTACTCATTTGCCAAATCAGGTGCGTTCGTCCTCGTTTAGCGAGACGTTCAGTATTATTTCTATTGTTATTCTACTAATATCGATAAACTAGCAAACAAAAAAAAGCATTTTACATTGTTAAACTTATTTATGGCACAACACTGTTTTAACATATTATCATTAATTAATATAATCTTTTCTGTTCAGAACCAAGCTATTTTAGTGTATGAAATCACATTATTTCGGTGTATAAAGGTGTTAAAGTGGGCTGATAGTACTTGTAAATTTAATTTTCAGGCACCAAAAAAATGTAAACTTAACCATTTATTAATATATATGTATTAGATTCATAAATCCTATCGCCAAGCAGGCCAGAAAAAATAATACTCAGAACAGGTTATACAATGAATAAAAAAATGAAAGACGTTTACAATCCCCTGTAACGCCCAATGAGAGCGCAGCTCTTGAGGAGGAGGAGGAAAGGACGGAGAGGAGGCTATGCTCCTCCTCGTCTCCTGCTCGCCTCCATTTAGGGGAAAATTTTCCGCTAAATTTTGCGGGAAATTTTTCCGCTAAATTTAGCGAGGAAATTTTCCGGTGAATTTAGTGTGGAAATTTTCCTGCTACATCTAGCGGGGGAACTTTTCTGCTAAATTTAGCTGGGAAATTTTCCCGCTAAATATACACCAACTCATTTTTACAAACAAACCGGAGCGCCCCTAGCGGACGCCACCGGCGCCGCGCATGCGCGGTGGATGGTGGGCAAGAAGCCCGCCGTCGCCCATAAACAAACCATTGAATTGCGTTGTTGTCGGCGTCGGTGGGAGTCCCCGTGCTCTTTTTCGCGTTGGAATTGTTGATTCTACGTCCTCCTAACAATGTCTGACTACTTGAGCGGCTTCAGCAAAATTAACGAGGCAAAACTTTGCGTGAATAATGTGACGTGCGGCGATTCATTTCACGTGGACGCCGCAGAATGGGCGCTAAAGCCTGACTCCCACGATGAGATTCTGCTCGCTATTTTCAGTCGCGACGTCGCTCGGGCTGCAAAAGCGTGGACCGTAGCTGAGATGGTGGACGTCGATACTGAAAACCGCAAGTAGAATCGGGCATTACAAGTCGGTGATGGCCACTGGTTACAATGATCAACATCTTCTTGTGTCTACTGTTTACACTTAGCCTACTTACCTCAACTAACCTTCAAAAGTGTTTTGAGGCCTGCACTTAGTTCTTATCGCAATTACCGGGTCAACGTTTGGTTTACGGGCCGCCGTCGTTTGAACGAGCTGACGACAAAAAGCAGACAAGTTTGAAAGAGCAGACGACAGTTCGAACGCATGCGCAATGGAGTACGGGCAAGAAGCACCGCGTCCGGCGTCAACAAACCATTGGAATGTCACGTTGTCGGCGTCTGTGTGAGTCTGCATACTCTTTCGCGTTGGAATTGTCGATTCTACGTCCTCATAGCAATGTCTTACCACTTTAATCGCCTGAGCGAAATTATCGAGGCTCGTTACGCCGCTAAACTTTGCGTAAATAATTTGACGTGCGGCGATTCATTCGCATGAACGCCGCAGAATGGACGCCAAAACCATGATGAGATTCTTCTAGCTATTTTCGGTCGCCACGTCGCTCGTGCTGCAAAAGTGTAGAAGGTAGCGGCGATGATCGACGTCGATACTGAAAATCGGAAGCGGGAACAGACCAAGCGTAACAAGTCGGTGATGGCCACTGGTACCAATGATCAACATCTTGTATCTACTGTTTACACCGAGCCCTACTTAAGTCTTTTGAGGCCTGCAATTACTTCTTATTGCAATCACCGGGTCAAAGTTTGGTCTACGGGCCGCTTTTGTTTGAACGAGCAGACGACAAAAAGCAGACAAGTTTGAAAGAGCAGACGAAAGTTCGAACGATCAGGCGGCCGTGTGAATTTGAAGACGCACTGAACCCGTGGGTGGTCCGGACAACTTGGCGGTTTTCTCTCGTTCATGTTGGAACAAAGCAAATACATCTGGCGACCACAAAGTTGTTGCCCGCACAAGCAATCGTAGTTCGACAGCGTCTGGTTTGCCCTTTTCACGGCTACTATTCACGTTCTCGGACGAACGGAGGGGGCAGAAACACATGAAAACTGATCTTCAAACCTTTCCAGACTCTCTTGGTACAGCCCCCGTCGCAGCATTTTGACGAGAAGGCAGGTTTTTTGTCTGGTTTCTTCCAAAGGGACACAGGAATGCATGTCTCGCAAGGCGACTTCTGCCCACCGCCCCAGACCGGAAGTGCGCCCGACGCGCCACCACCGCGGCGTGACGTAGGAGAGTTGAGTTTGTGTATAGCGTGGAACATTTTCCACTAAATTTAGCGGAGTAAATTTCCCGCTAAATTTAGCGGAGAAATCGACCCCTAATGCAACGCGGCGAGGGTCACCAGTGACGTCATCTATGACGTCACTGGTGACCCTCGTGACGTCATCATGGGAAACGTCCCATAATGCACCGCGCGGTTGCGCCGACGCCGACGGCGACGGCGACGCTGACGCCGCTCAAGCCGGAAACGGGCGCCTAAGAGCTGCGCTCTAAACATTTCACTTGATATATTGTCACAAAAGACAATTGGCGAGGCGACAAATGAAGGAAGGAGACGAAACGTTTCATGGGGAAAACTTGCGCCCAAAACAAAATAAAAGAAGACAGCTTCACAGGCGTCGATGGTGGCGTAACTGCAGAATCGAGAGCTGGGGCGAGACTGACTCGAGCTCGCCACACGGAGTCCTTTATGTACACACGTGGGCTTCTGGAACAATAGGCGTTGAAGGTTCTGCGCGTAGAAAATTCGGAACTCGAAGAAGCAACAGGGTTCTCGAATTTACCAGAACGTGATATTTACAGAAACAACAAAAAGTTGCATCGGCGGCCAGGCGTTGAGCCTCGGCCAGCATCGAACCTCGACCGTTTGCATGGGAGTAAAACACAATAACCATTCGGCCACGGGCGCGCCTTTTTGTTTCAACATAACATATATTTACATTTAAGGCACACAATACACAAAATATGTCGTATGGCACACCGGAAGCTGTTGCATACAAAAACAAAATAGCCCCAGAACTTCAACGCAAAAGCGAGTACATACTGTGATTAAAACGACGGGAACCGTAATTAAAAATAATGGAAAAAAAAGAAAAAAAACGTTTTGAGAGCTTAGGCACTTACTGTAGAAGACGAGTTCTAGAAAGGGGTCCGTCTGCGGGCGTGGAAATTCGCGCCGCAATGCGTCCCAGGGTCAGGGAGTCCCTAAGGTCGGCCCACATGCTATCATGTTTTAAGACACATGATGGACCATTAAACCTGTTCACAAAATGGCTCCATGCAGGTGCGGAGAATAATACACATTCCACCGCGTCCACTTGGGTTGGCCACAGAAAGTGCAATCCCAGCACAGCAATCACTCCCAGTAGAACCCTCGTGTCGCCTTCCCCGCCGTGAGTGTGAAATCACAGGCCCATCTCCCACTCTCTCAATCTTACCCGGAAGAACGTCTGTACATCGTCCCAGAAGAGGGCGGCGTTGACGCAGTCGATGAAGACGTGGTCATGAGTTTCGGGTTGACCGCAGAGGTGGCAGTTGACGGACCACGGGACGACGAAACCCATGGACGCCTGCCTCACTTTAAAGGAAGCAGCCCTGTATCAAGGCGGAAGAAGAAGCCCTTCGATGCTGTTGGGAGTGGAAGTATCTTGACGAGGCGCAGCACGTAACTTTCGGTTGGGCCACACGAGGGCTGCGGTAAAAGGGAGGAGGCAAAATCGCTGCCGCGGTGTCCCATTAGAGCGTCTTTCTTCTCACTGTGTTCAGGTAATTCCATGAAAACAGGCACTCCAGATAAGAATAGCGGACGCAGTCTCCTTATAGAAGGTTCCCACCCGGGTATTTCCTGAAAGTGCGGTCGCGGGAGGGTTTCAGAGAATACCACCGGGGTGTTCCCTGAAAGGGCACTTTGACAGGAGACCGCTTCTCAAATGATGAAATTCAGCTCTGTAAGCGGGTCGCTCTGGTCTCGAAAAAAGAGGAAACGCTGGACGATCAATTTTAGGGCGACGTTTACCATGCCCAGACCACCCCGCTTCACACCCGGTGGAGATTTGTCCTCCGCATTACCTCCTCCCTGGCCCGCCGCACAAAAATGAGCCCATGCTCTGTGTACCCTGTGGGCGATAGAGCTCGGGAAAGGCATTATCTGCGCTGCATGAAGCATTGCAGGAAAAGAGAACGCTCCACACAGGTAGCTTTTCGTGAAGATAGAAATATGGCTCTCTAGCCAGGGGATCAGGCAGCCACCAAGTAACGCCACACGACCATTTCAAAGGGAAACTGGGCTTTCCCTATTACATAAGCTGACTCCTAGATAGTTGTCGATGCTGCAAGTCCATTTTATCCGCAGAAAAAAGGCGGCGTCGTTATCCGGTCGCCTAGCCATGAACTCTTAGATTCCTGGCGATTCAGAGCTGCTCCGGAGGCATCACAGAATGCCCGAACTAACGTTCAGTGCAGCCTCAACCTCCCTCTTGTTGTAACAAATTAGAGTAGAGCCACATCGTCTGCGTACGCCAGGACCTTGATATGGTGTCTTTTAAGCCGCAGTCCATTGATGGAGTCACTCTGTAGTATCATGCGACAGGCTGGTTCCAAGTAGAGAGCAAAACGAATAGGGGAGAGTGGGCATCCCTGATGCACCGAGCGGTGGAGAGTGATGGAAGTTCCGACAGTGCCGTTGATGGCCAGTTTCATGGTGATATCTCTGTAGCATACTGTGACCCAATCCTTCAAATATTCACAAACTCTGCAGTGCCGCGGCAGTGCGAAGAGGAAGCTTCTATCCACTTTATCAAAACCCTTGCTGAGGTCCAGTTGGAGCATGGCCACTGGAAAGTCGCCGGCCTCCGCCGCTTCGTTGACGATCCTCATCAAATGTAGGTTCCGGGCTATTGAGCGGCCCTAAAGCCGCAGCTCTGGGGATCGCCATCCACCTCACTAAAGCGCGAAACACATGTACGACGAAACCGTCCGATCCGACGTGCGAACTGCCGGAATGACCTTCGGGGGCGAGGGTTTTCGTAGCACCGGAGAGCGTTGAAAACCCTCGCCTCCGACCGTCGTATTGCCTGATCGGACGTCGGATCGGACGGTTTCGTCGTACACGTGTTTCGCGCTTAAAGGGATACTACAACGAAATTTCAGCGCTCAATTTTTGGTCTATATGCGTTCAAAAAAGCAGTATCACATGGAGCATACCAATATCTTGTTAAAAAAGTCTCGAAAAGGAATTTTAAAACGAATTAAACGATTAGCAAAGAGCACCTGGTGGATGTCGCTAACGCCTCGTTTGTAATGCTCGTCTAGGAACCTTGACAGCTAGTGACGGAGGTTGTCTCGCCTCCGGCCACGACGAGAGAAGGGGGAAGGAGGAACTCCCTCTTCCCGAGAATCCCTTTTGTGTGTCGCAGAAGTCGCTATTGTTCCCCTACAAGATTATAGAAGATTAACCCGTCACTCAAAATTCGTACAAAAGCAGCCGCTTCGGTGGCTGGAACGACTAGGCCATCCTCTCGACGACAGCCTCGCCGTAGCTTTGCTCGTCCTGAGACGACCTACGTCACGATTGCTTTGGATGTCACGTGCTCTAAGCTGGGCCTTCTCCGAGCGCTTGCCAGAGTGGGCCGTTTATAACGAAAAATACAGCCACCAGGATCAAAATACAAACGTGCGATTGTCATTTACGGATATTGTGGATCATATTCAACCTATTTTTGAACACGACGGGAATATTTCAAATTTCGTTGAAGTATCCCTTTAAGGCCTGCCTCCAACCGGCTGCAGATGATTTTTGCGAGAATCTTGTAGTCCGTGCTGAGCAGACTTATAGGTCGGAGGTCCGAATCCTGAGGAGACTTTGATGTCTCAATCTTCCTGGGAATTAAGAACTACGTGGCTCCTGCGCATTGATGGTGCTGATAGTTTCCGTTGTCTCGTATCTCAAAAATGTAAACATGACCTGAACTTAATTCCTCTGAGAATGTTTTACAAAATTCGCTGCCAATTCTGTTTGGGCCAGGGGCTTTCTTCAGGCGAAGGTCCTTAATCACCCTTTTGACCTCTGCAGCGGAGAATGGTTCGTTGATTGCATCGCTGGTCTCCTACTTTATCTTTGACACACTGTCCGGGATTTCCGCATAAATCTGGACCAGCGGTGTGGTCTTGTTAAAGAGTTCCTCTTAGCAGTTTCGGAAAGCGTTGTCCAGGTCCCGTTGTGCTCTGAAATCCTTGTCGTTGTGGATCACTGCCTTGACAGTGTTCTTACTTGGCCTCTCTCCTTCAAACGGGCGAAATATCTTAGAAGGCAGATTTTCGTGCTCTAGATTAAGTTCTCTGCCTTGTATCAGTGCACCCCAATGTTTTTGCTGCTAGCATTTGTTGAAGTTCCTTTTTAACAGACCTGATGTCATCCACACAACCTCCTGGGTCTTGCTCCTCTTCACTAATGAGGGCACGCAGCGAATCTACAAGCGCGGTGCTCTCGGCCTTCTGTTGTGCGCTTTCGAGCGTACAGCAGACAGTGGTGTTTAAAAAAGTTATAAAACTCTTCTCATTCACATGCACCAAATCCTCCTTCGTGGTCGATTTCGGATTGCAACTCCTTGATCTTATGCAAAAAAAATCCTTGTATTTGAAAACGCTTGCATTCAGCTTCCAGGTCGCATCGCGCCTTGGTTTCCCTCCTTCCCTTGAACCAAAATCAACCAGGCAAGAGACAAACCGTGGTTCGAAAAAGATACTGGCCTCACGTCGCACAAGGTAAGTTTTCTACACAACTCGCTCGACACGTAAATTTGGTCAAGCCTCATGTGAGACCTGCCCTGGCAGTGAGTAAAACTCGGTGTGAAGTCGGGAGTGTCAGAACTGACATCCACGAGGCCACCTGAACGTAGAGCATTTATAAGCTCACCAACGCTTAGGTCGGCCTTCCTTGCGCGACGCGATCTATCGCTGCGGTTTAACACGCAATTAAAGTCTCTCCCGAGTATTATGCTGCTCGTAGACGCGCGTGGCTATATATCACCCTCATCAAAGGGGCTAAATTTCAAGGTCTTGCCATAGTATTTGCTTGAGTCCTATGAACTAGTGTTGTGCTGAATACCCAAGGAATGTATTTAAGATAAAATAATAAATATCCATCTGAAAATGTATTTAGGGTAGTATTCAAGTTACCTTTATTACGAACTATCTTGAGTCAAGTACAATACTTTGAAAAGGTAATTATATTACATTCGAAGATACTTGGCAAATAGGTTGCAAGCTTGTAATATGAGAATGAAAAAGTCCCAGAGGGGCGATCTATTTGTGATGACTTCGCTGAAAATCACATTTAACTGTAATATTTACAAAGTTTAAGAAGCGCTTTAGCTGCTGCATTTAAAATTTACTTTGAAATAATTCGGGATATGCAACAAAATGGGTGCCGAAATCGTTTAGGAACAAACGGGACTCACGTGTGGCACCTGGCGTGCTTTACTTTTACGGTAGGCTCGGCTCATGATGCATTCTGCAATAAACTCCTAATATGCCTTGCCGCGATTCGGGGACTTGACATATAGTCAGGCATCGCATATCCCTATCAGCCGAACTAGAAGTTGATCAGGCAGCAAGACATCCTGATGAGTACGCTATAGTTAAGGACACACGTGCACGCTGAGGAGAAACATCGACTTGAGGACAGCAGCCTCTTTCGCTAATCAACACCCAAGAGCGGTGTACTTTGTCCCGCCTGTCAAAACCGAGAAGCATCTGTAGCTTCAAGCTATAAAAAAGGAAGGTCAAGAGGAAAACGCAGGAGAGTGTCCACGAAACCACCTCTAACCTCCCTTCTCCTGCCCCCTTCTGTACAACTTGAAACCATTCTTGAAGCAGTGAGATTAAGGTGGTCAATATTCCAGAATGAAAATCCACCATTTTAGAAATAACTGACTCCACCTGGCGGAAAATTGGTTTCGATGATTTTGAGGTTGAAACAATTTGCGCATTCAAAAGGAGATGAAAAAAAAATGCTTTTGAACGAGCTTCTGTGCAAGAGCTAAGCTACATTAGGGACACAAGGAGCTTTGGGAAACCTAATCTAGGTCACTGCAGCTCAGTACCGCCAGCAGGATCTAGCTTCTTTGGCTGAGGGAGTACTTGTGCTCGCAGGTAAACATGTTTGCGTGGTTTTATGCCAAAACCCTTAAAGCCAAGATTTCCAAGATGGTTTATTGTAGTCGTACAGAGCCTTGGCGTCACAATCCTCCGCTGACGGAGCAACTCGAGCTTTAAACAAAATCTGGGGTCCGAGTGTAAAGTACGGATGACGTCACCAGCACTTTGTTAGCTCCAACCGTCACGTGTCATTCAAAAACAACTTTAAAAAAGAGAAAACGTGGACAAGAGACGGGCGTATTGGGGCTATTTCTAGACTTGTGTTGGCATTTGAAGACTGAGTTTTGCTAGTGGCTTGTTTTCTGTTCTGTGTTCGGTCGCTTGGCTTCAAATTTGCAATAAGTTCAGCTTTGCCTTGGAGTTCCACAGATTGTCCCGGTGACAATTGTTTTCCAAGGTTGAAAAATGTATTTCAGATACCGGGTACAAGATAGCCAGAAATGTAATTAAAAAGAGTAGCAGATAATCTATAAACGTTCTCACCTCAAGAAAAAAAATGAAGATTTGCGCATTGTTAATACGCCGTGCGAAGTAGTTTTCAAAAGATTTGGTTGTCAAAGGAACGAGCGATGCTTTTTACGCTTGAAATGTGTAAGTCTTGATACAATAACATGTCTAACCTTCATATATTTTAATTCTTTACACAAAGGAATGAAATTAGTAATACTCCATGAGAAGCCGGACTTTTGTTACTATGGTTGTTGAGGTGAAAACGAGTATAGCCGAAATATACTTGCAAATACCAAAATACTACCAAAATTATTTGAAATACAGTATCTTGAGAAGAAGAGGCACAAGTCTACAGTATGAATGCGGATAATAAAATGGTTATCATCTGCGTTTTCGCACCGCCAGCCTTGCGCCGGTTGCCCGAGGAGGTAACTTTAGCGCCGCGCTTCCCATGGCTTCCAATATGTTTCTAAAATTTACCGATTTAGTTGTTTTCGATGACGTTCAGCAAGTTTGTAGATTGAACCATATGTATGTTTTTTCTTCTTAAACAGTTAACCAAACAAATTAATTTTCTTGTTGATTTTATCGAGTAGTTTAATCCCCTACATTATGTCCGTTTGGCCGTGTAACTCCCCGGCATAGATAGCGTTAAAGTAGTTTTCACGTTTTCTTTTTCTAACTAACATAACATTTTCAGATAAACATCATGCATAATACATGAGTGCAATTAATTTAATATTGTAGTTACTTTCTAACGGGGTGTAAAGGTCGCATAAGCAATATTTTCTACCAGACGGAAAGTGGATTTAAATAAACCCGTAGAAACGATTTACCTGAAATACATAGGCCGACAATCTATCCCTAGATATGTCTTATACGAAATCATGCACAGATAATTGCATACATTGTATGCCTGAGACTAACTCACGGCACAAGTATCTTTGAAGGTATGTACCTAAGCAGGAAATATATCGCACGCCTACAGCACTGTAGGAACCATAAAAATTATTCGAATACTTTTAAAGTGTTTAGAAGTTTCGATGTCCTTCCTTTGATTGCAATGAGGTGGTTAGAATGATAAAGCTAGGAGTATGTTGCACCCGCAAAGTACTCATTATATATTTATTTTTATTTTTAAAGCCACTTTTCTTGTCACGTGGCACACACTCCGCTTTGGCGAGAATTCGCACATGGCGTAAACGATAAAGCGGAGTACGTCACACGGGCACCAACTATTTAGCTATGCTTCGTTTCCCTTTAAGTCCAGACTCAGCCGGGGCTATACGAGCTGCTGGGACAAATCAGAGAGCGTTTAAAGGGCACCATAATGGTGTTGGCCATGTATTTTGAACGGGTTCTATCATCGCTGAACGAATCGTAAACAAAAGAGGCCCAGTGACTTGTGCTTTTGACGATGCTTGATTGGTCCAATTAGCTCTGGCATCTGAACTTAAGCTAAAACAAAATATAAGAGTGCACCTTAAAAATTTCCGGCCATGAAGTTTCACCTTTCTGCGGTACGATGTTTATTTATGCGGTCAAAGAAACATGTTTTTGTTGGCTTTCACAAAGCTGGAATTTTAATTAAGACAGAAAGCCAGCGAAATTGGTAGAATTTTTGAATGGGCTCGCCATTTTTATTTTAATTGGGGGCAACTGGTGTCCACGTTTCAACTTGTTACCGCACTTTTCAGCTTCGTTGAATGTGATAGACGAGTGCGCATAACGGTGTAAGCAGTTGATTCTCTACAGTTAACGGTCTATCAACTTTCTTACTGGCAAACAGATAAGTATGCAAAACATTCACAGACTGTAGACAAAGTAATTCCGTAATTGAGATTTACATTGGAATGGAGAGGTGGCCTGTTCAGTAGATGATTCTATAAAGTTGAAAGAATATGCGGCGAACCACAGTGACAGAGAGAAAGGAACACTAAACGAAGCGCGCGATACTTTGTTTAGGGACGTTTGCTCTGGGATTCAGACAACTGCCAGACAGTATTTCATTCTTCAAACAACCCAATCAGTCACGTGAAAATCTTTGTTGTCACCTAATGCTGTCAGTTTCATAGGAGTTCTGTTATTTTTATAGCAGGGTAAGGTTTGAAAGGGGCCAGAATACGTAAAATGTAAAAAAAGAAGTTCCAGGAGAGTATTTTGTCACACGCGGATTCAGCACGTAGTATTATAAATAATAGTTACTATATGACACCTTTTTCAGGTAACAGAAGGTCTTTCGGCCA
The DNA here is from genome assembly GCA_037355805.1 of Ixodes ricinus. Classification (NCBI taxonomy): domain Eukaryota; kingdom Metazoa; phylum Arthropoda; class Arachnida; order Ixodida; family Ixodidae; genus Ixodes; species Ixodes ricinus. The sequence continues at coordinate 18,060 of JAZHYW010013762.1, read as the reverse complement.
GCGGTCGTCACACCTCAACGTATTAGGCGGCGGAGCGAAAGCTGGAGCTGTAAAACCCTGGGTTCTTGCCTTCAATCTCTATATCAGTTTATTTAAATTTGGAAGAAAGTCGTACCAGCGTGCAATCATCTATCACTACTGTACGACCCGCGATGAAAAGATGCACCGCAATGGATGCTACAAGCAACCAGAGCCAATCCATAGTTTCTCCACGGTTGCATTTCCCGTGACCTTCATGTTTGTTGGAACGACAGACCGGGCTTGAAGACACATGATAACGCGTCCAGCGCTGGACTGCCTAACTAAGCTCGAACCGGATCCACTAGTATAAAACATCTCAAAGTGAAGCGGAGTATAACCGTCATAACGCACCCTCTCAAAATCTCATTTATACTATAAACCAGTGTCATCAGGCTGTAGCAGGCACACCTCACACTCTCTACATATCTGATGTCCAATTTGATTTAGCTTGTATCGACATGGTCGACAGTCAACTTGAAAAACATTACAAACTCGCCGTACTAACCCACCGCTTACACTAAACGCACTCTCGAATAAAAAAAAATATATATATAGACTGTAGGACTAAGTTCTTAAATAACTGACAAATATTAATCAATTTGATGAGTCACCCGAAGCGCATAACAAAGAAGTCAACCTCGTCTGTTAGGGTCTTCGGTATAATCCAAGCACCAAAATAATGAAATAGCCTGAAAATAAAATAATTAAATTCCTTCCTTTCGTAGAAAACATGGGTTTACACGCAGTTTGAGTTATGCTAACCCTCCACATCAGTCGATCCGAAAATAATCGACCTAGCTGGGCTTCTCATTTCCGTCGAACTTCAATCGCTCCCAGTGCAAGATGAGGCGAAGCGATTGCGCATTCGCACATTACAATCTACGACCTAAGCGTCATGGTTCATTCACAGCCCCTAATTGGCTTCGTCATGTGAAGATCGCTGTCACATGGTACACTCTCGGCAGCTGATTGGTTTAACCGGTCGTCGGTAACTTCTACCCAACACATTCGTGACACATGATTGGCTTAGCTCCTGAGAAGAAGCCTTGGCGGATTAGTCGCTTTTTTATTTCTACGCTCAAGTGGAAGGCGGGCCTTGGAAGTGTTTTACTTTTCGAAGCACGTATAACGTTTTCCTTATTAAAACACAATTCTCGAAAGTGGGAGTAAAACAAATGCTCAGCCGAAATAGAAAAAATGGAAAAAGTGGGCTCAGATGGACTAAGACCGGACATGCTCCCCGGACAGAAATAGAGCTTGGGCCGGCAGCGGGGCTTCAAATGATTGATGACGAGAAATCCGATCGCATCTCGTGAATCGTACCATGGCGTGGACCTCAAGGCTCTCCACCGCAATTTAAAAATGGACTTTAGAGACGCGGAAGCGCTACTATACCCTGTTTCACAGTAGAAAGTTTGAGGGAACGGTTTTTGCATATCCGATACGATATGATTAGCTCTTTGCTACAAACTGTGCATTATAGGCATATCGTACCGTATTCGGATGTGCAAAAGCGGTTCCTTCAAACTCTCTATCCAGTCCGACCGGAGCCGATGTTATGATCTGATGAAGTCATTAGGGTAGCTTCAAAAGTGCATCGTCACGGCCCTCGTCGTCTGCTTTATTGGTTTAATGGGATGTTAGCGGCCTATGGCAGAGCCACCTAGATTAGGAGAAGGCCCCCGCACTCGCCCCGTGACGTCACCGCACCAAGCCCCTCCGCTCCGCCGCTTGCGCAGCGGGAACGCGCGAGCCGACGCGGTACGCTTTTTCTTTAAAGCTACTTGAGTTACTTCTGAGGGCGCTCATTACAGTTATCCAGTAGTGTGCGACTAGTAAACCATTGAGTTAGGTCTGAGTATGCGGGGAAGTTGAAAACAGATGTTTCTGGCTATTGGAGAAATACGGCAGTGAAACGAACGATCACATGAAAAGGCAGTTGGGAGTGTTCTAGAGAACATTTATTCGCATTTGGCACTCGCCGCCAGGCACAGTTGGAGAATGAACTTAACATTCATTTACAAAACACGCACGGAATTTAATACAGGTCTTCGAGATATTTACAAACACATTTCACACATACAGTCAACCTGAAAGTCATACATGTCTTACACTTGCTATTTACAACTGGCACATTCATCAAAGCATACAATCAGTGTGATAACCAGTAGCCTTGCATTACAGGGATTGATTTTAGAGCTTCATTTCAACGTCTGAAGTTTTCTCTGCTTAGACAGTTTAGCATGCCCCTGCTTTCTGGTGATGGCATCATTTCTGGTAGCTGCATAGTTTTTCTGGTAGCTGCATAGTTTGTGCTGTGTAAATTTGGAAACCCATTCGGCGATTTATTTTGAATATTAGAGCCGTAGTTCAATGTGTGTATATACAGAATTAATATGTACAATCTATTTACTGAATAAATATTGTATTACGCTACTTTCCTTCAACTATGTGCTTACTAATATAGCACTAAGTGTCAAATTCTTTAATGACAAGCATATATCTAGGTACTGCCAAGTTTTCAATTTTGGCGGTCCAAATATGTCGCGAATTAGGTCTGATGGAAAGATGTACAGGTCATAAAATAATCGAACGTTTGTACACTCAAAAAATTCCGACTTACAAAAATCTTCCCGTGTGCCTCTCAGTATTTTTGTTTGCTAAAAATTATTGGGTTAGGAAAATAATGAGGTTTATTATTTTCCTATAGCTTCAGTATTTCATACTATTTATCACGGCTTTCTACAAATAATCTGGCTCTTAATTCAATAAAAACAAGTAGAGTTATGATATTATAACCCTGGTTCATAATTTGTGCAGCACAGAAGTTCAATGATTGAATGTTTATTTACACTAAAAATGGAATGTGTGGACTGAATGAAAATCAGTCACATGAAATCATCACAAGTAAGGTCAGTCAAAATAGCGTTAGTGCTTCTCATCATCTCATCATCATGCAACTCATCGTCACAAATGTCATCGAGCAATGAGAAAGCCAGTCCAAGCATTCTTCCTACCTTGTCCTCCTGTTGATGGGCCTTCTTTTCAATGTAGCGCTCCACGTCGTCCAGAAGGTTATCCAGCACACGAACGTCACAAATTTCGCCAGGAATGCACACATCATTCGACACCAACGGAGCGTACTTAAAATACACGCGAACGGAGAGATCCTGTGACACTGCCACAGACACAAGCAGCTCAGGGGCTTGCAATGCCGGTTCGATGTGGGCGAAGATGAGGCACGTTTCACATGCTGTTGTACACCAAAACTTCCTATCTCGCCGCTCGTTAACACGAGAAATCAGTTCACAGAGATTGTGAACTTTGTGCTGTTTTTCTTCTTCTTCAAACGCTGTTAGGGACTCTTGAATGGTTTTTTGGAGTAGCTCATTTTCAGTTCGCTTTCTTTTCACTTCTGGCTCTTCTCGATACTTGCGCGCATCCGAGATATACGAAGGACAGTCAGGAAAAATGGCTGGGAAGGCGTCTGGAGTTAGCCGCGTCAACTTCATGGGAGCTTCAATCGTTCGTCCATCGCAGTCCGTATACGTGGACGTTGTACGCAGATGCTCCGGTTTGAAGTGACGCTCGCAAACCTGCGCGTGACAGAAACAAAACACCAATTAGTATTTCTTGGGATAATTACGAGACATATTGGCCATTCGGAAGGCGCACGCTGGATGCAGCTTACCTTGGGGTCCTTCAACAGCCCCACGTCGACGTCGCGCCGCCGGACAGCCCGCTGCCATTCCGCTCTTCGCTTAACGTCTCTCGGAAAAGAAAACAAGCGAACTTTGGGACCATTGTCGTAGTTCCCTCGACAGTTCGGTACACAACACCGCCCCATGTCGCAGTATGCATTCGTTAACGAAATAAGTTCGTCGAAAACGGGTACTGCAACAAGGAACGGCCGTACGATGACAGAAAAACAAGCAGCGCACGTGCTGTCAGCAACCCGCAAAAATGGCGACGGCTTCCTCCCGGGTTCGCGTACGACGGTGTCGCAGCTAGCAGCTAGCGCCATCTGTCGGGAGGCGAGATAGTTAGGAGCTTTGAAATTTCTGGGGCAAGGTGCGATGACGTCAGAGAGCAGGAGGGGAGAAGTGCGGAGGCCTTCTCCTAGTCTAGGTGGTGTTGCCTATGGTCGGACTTGAAAGTGGCACAAGGTTCAAATCTGAAGACAACGTAGTAAGCGCGTGGGATCTTTAACATGCATTGCGCAGGAGTTTATACACAACCTCACGCCGGTATGATGTTCATCACACAAGTTAACCAAGAAGCTAAACAGATATAATTCACATAAAAAAGCCAAGCTGATTTATAGCTAATCTAAAATATTCTTGGTGTTCATCTTCCAACAAATCCTTAAAAAAACGTTTGTCTTTTTTTCTCGGGTAAATACCAGAAACACGCCCCAGTAATGTTAGGCGTCATTTGTTTCGACTTCTAATAAAACTTTGTTTTATGAAAGAAAATTCGACCCGTACACAGTGCCGTATTTTGGGCAGCGCTGCAGAAAATAGGTGTAACCCACCAGAGTAGAGGTCTGGTGCAAAGCGGCTGGGATGGAGCGGTTGGAACGGGCTTTTCCCATCCGCTTCGAGACTGATTTCTCCCAACCGCTTTCGCGAACCGTGAAGCGGCCACCAATCGGAACGCGACGATGACGTGACGTCGGTGGCTTTCGAAACAAGATGGCATCTGTCGCTGGTGTGGTGTCGAAGGCGCTGTAACCCTAGTGCTGCAGCAGACAAATCAACGAAGAAACCTGATGGACACGTCCGTCATTTGAATCCGCCGCGAAAATAACTCACTCGTAATCTTAACGCGCTCCGCTCCTCTGGTTTGGTCCGGGTAACCTAGTTATAGTCGATGACAGGTCAAGAACGAAGTGGAAGCTCCTCCCAGCCCTTTCCACTTCAGCGGAGTGAACGTTGGAGGAGGCCACCTCCCCTCAGCGTTCGCTCCAAGGGGAAAGGGTGGGAGGAGCTTCCACTTCGTTCTTTGACCTGTCACCGACCATAGTTTATTATTCCGGATGCCAAAGCCCCTCGCCGCGCTGCCTTGCTAGTATTTTGCGGTAGAACATCGGAACCCACCCCCGATCGACCGAAATGACAGCTCAGAAAACAACGCGCGCGCAAGGCCTCTCCCACCCGTTCCACACCCAAAACGTCAGCTACATCCTGTTCACCCATTGGGCGCTGTGACCTAGATACGGCTCCCCCAAACTCGCCTTTTTCCCCAACGTGCGTAATCTTCCACCCCAAAGTCGACGCAACGAAACCATCTTCCCTCTCTGCTCGGCCAGAAGGAAGAGAGAGGGTACTGGAACCATTTACTCTCGAACCGATGTTTCTACAAAAGGTCCATTGCGTAGCCAACAGACTACCGCGGAGCTGGCAGGATACTTGCGCTAGCTCGACCTGTAATGTTTCTATTACCAAAAGAAATAAAGGAAACCTATTCAAGAAATAAAGTGTACGTACAAGACGATGCACACGTAATCCAAACGGCGTTTATTTGAGCTTCATGTCAAAGAAACCGAAGATGGGATCGAAGTGAGTGACATTCCCCGCATCACGGTCTACCAGTAGACGCTCACTACACAGAACATGATAAAATCGAACAACGCGGAGGGAAAACTGGCCCTCTATCCCGGAAACAAGGTCAGCGGGAAGAGTTCACTTCAAAGAAAGGGTCGGGTGCATCCTCTTCTGAGTCACCAAGGCGCGCCTAGCTGGACTTTGCTTGTGTGCGAAGTTGAGGGAATCGCAGGCGGGTTTTACTGGTTCATGTTTTTTTCTTCGCTACCTGAACTCGTGATGCGTGCGAAAATTCTGAAGAAAAGCCTTCCGTACAAAAGTAGCTAAATGTCGGCTTTGAATCGTGGATTATACTAGATTTTGGATTGTAAAACAAGGTTGAGAAACGCAAGCCTCTAAGGATCACGCCTGATCGCCAAGAAACCACCAACCGCATCTCAGTGTGTCTGAACAAAGACGCTCGCGAACCGTATCCGTAACCACTTGACAAACGCAGCTCAACAGCTAGTGTGAATGCACCATGACTCTACATTTTCCTTCCTCCTCTGTACAGGTCGTCCAGATGTCGCATTTTTGCTTCGAGCAGTTCATGTTTTTGGCTTTATTAAAAATATACGTGACTATGCAGCAAACTATTGATTGCGTAGTCTCCTGACCCCATATTGAATCTCCTGGCAAAATAATAAAATATGGGGGGTTCAGTGTCCTTTTAAAGTAAAACGGAGAATTGCATCGTCCCGCGTACTCTACGCGCGCACACCTATGCGTTCGTTTGCTAAACTGGGAGCGTGCCAACTGTCAACGGTTGCCGCGGGATTAGAGCTTAGAAACAGAGAAGGCTAAGGTGCGACGCTTGCCGTCTCATTGTTCTGGAAAGACATCGACATGGATTTTAGAGATTAGCGTGGTCGAAACGAGAAGGGACACTCCGGGATTACCGGAATTTTCGAAAAAAAAAATAAAACTCGATAAAAAAAAAAAAGATGCCGCGCCAGTGGCTTGCATGGCTCTCCATTCTGTGACAGACTTGCTCGAAGTTGGGAAGCTGTACAACTCATTATGCAAAAAAAAAATATATATATATATATACATATATTTAAACCGAAAAAAATATTTTTGAATCGTTGCTCTTGAACTCACGGTAAATGTCGAGGGTAACCGACGAAGCGACGGTGTAGGTCCGGTTGTGGTCGGACGCCCTCCACGTGAGGCTGGCGTTCAGGTCTCGAGCCCGCAGTTGCGTCACTTCTAGCGTCGACCTGGTCACGCCGTGGAAAGATCTGTCCACCCCGCTAGAGAGCTGCTCGGTCGAGTTGCGCCACCACGTGATCAATGGCTCCGGCACGCCTGCGTTGTCGGGGACAGAAAAGGAACGGACGCAACGATCGAAGTTACGAAGAGTAGTAGGAAATTTGCTCGATTGTGTTATTGGTGAATATACAGGCATATAAAAAATTAAACCTACGCATTTTATATAAAAACATTATGTATCGAACGAGCATCAAAGCTTTCTATACTTTGTTAGACGTTAAGTCCAGACGTAGCCGACGCAAAGAGCTGATGGTTCCAACCAGACAGCCTCAAACGCACACCATTATGATGTTCGTCATGTTTATGCACGTGTTCTATAATCGCTGAACCTTTTATAAACAAGAAAAGGTCCAGTGACTTGCAGTTTTGAGGGGGCTCGATGGGTCCCATTAGCTCGTAGCGTCGGCGGCGCCTGGACTTGAGCTGAAACGAAGTATGTAATGAAACAGCTATCTATGATAAAATGTCACGCCATGAATATCACTTAATTTATAATAAAAAATAAGTACATAAATAAACAAATAAATTGATAAAAACGCGGGAAACAGGCTTGAAACACGCGAACAACACACGAAACGAGCAGGCGAGCCGGGGAATCTGCGGCGCTGCCTGATCTCTCCCCTTCCCGCCACGTCGCAAACAATGATGATGATAGCTGGAGAAGCGTACCCTGTAGTTCGCGCACGCCTCCAATATACAAGGCTGTGAGTGGGGTTCCAATCCGGGTTAGCAGAATAAAACTCTGGATAAAAAAGATTCGTCCCTTAAAACTTACATCTTTTTTTTTTCTTTGCGAAAAATTTGAATTTTATGTTTTCTTTCGATTTCGATAAATCCGTGTGGGAGAATTAGTTTTCGATGTTTATCGGTATTTACCGGAAACACAAAATCGTTCATATAAGGAGTGCCTTTCCGTAGCATTATTTCGAAAACGGGGTGCTGGCAGTAGCCCTTGCCGATGTTCTTATAAAAACATCTCGGAACCTTGAACACTTCCTCAACCTTTCCGACTAATGAATTCAGAAGACCTTATCCCAGCCTTAGGTAAGTTACACGCCAGTACATGAACTGTTGGAGTGCTTTCTCTTAATGGAGTAGATTTGTATTACTCAATGTGAAAAACCTTCTGGGGTTCGTGTCTGATGCTGTGCACCTCAGAGGCGTTATAGATTTTCAAAATTCCTGTGGCATATCTCTCAGCATTTCTTGAGTTGATTCGCCTGTATCTTCAGCCCACCCTTGTCGAACACGAGGGCAAAGTGTTCCTTCAGAAATCAGCTGTGTGCACAGGGTCGTGCCTAGCGCCCTTCCTAAGCGAAATCTTTATGTTTCACGTTGACACCAAGGTTCAATCGAACCTTGAGCAGGAATTTCCCGAAGCCAGGGTTTATCGCTACGTAGATGATTATCTTATCCCTCATTTTACTAATTCAGATACCGCAGCGATTAAAAGCGTCTTCCAGAAGAACTCCTTTGGGCTCACGTTCACAAAAGAGACCCCCTCATGTGAAGGATTACAGTTCCTTGATCTGAGATTGGTCTCCACCAGTGTCGGCATCTGCTGGTCCAATCAGCAGAGGTCTGCGAAGCCTGTACTGCCTTTCAGCAGCTCGCACTTAAAAAACGTAAAAACTGGTATTGTCCGAAACCTTATTGCTGCTGCCAAATCCAAGTCGTGTCATTACCTTACCGCAACTAGTCTGTCCAATCAAATAGGCCGCCTTCTCAAGGCAGGTTACCCAAACGACTTGATCGAGCTTACCATCAGAAGACTTGTCACGGGGTCTCAATCCAAAAAGCCACCCTCCAAAGTCCCGCTTCGCGTGCCTCCCCTACATTCATAACATTTCGCATCGACTGAAATTAATAGCGTAGGGCTTTAACACCAACGTGGTTTTCTCGTGTAAGTTTAAATTGGCATCTATTTGCAAAAAGTCAACAGCCCCGGACCGGCGCCCCCTTGCCAAAAGAACCACAAAACCTGTTACGTTCCTTGTCGCAAAGAGTGTGTTTACTCAATCCCTATGTCTTGTGGTGCCCGATACATCGGCCAAACGGGGCGCTGCTTAAACGACCGCCTGAGAGAGCACGCGAACGAGGTTAAAAAAGCGGTCTCCAACGGTTCAGAGGTTAGTCACCACCCGATCGCCAAACACGCATCGGAATGTACTTCCTGCTCAGCCGACCTTCCCTCTACTACAAGAATCGGGGGTCACACCTCGAGGTATGGTCGGGAGATAATAGAAGCCTTCGCCATGTGTCGATCCAAGGACAACATCGGTTCCCCCTCCATTGCCCTTTTCGGGGAAAGAGATAAGATTCCTTAGTTCAGAGCTTTCTCCCCCCCACCCCCATGTTCCCGACAGCGACGTACCCTCGACGGCATAGTGCTCCTTCTTTCCACCTTTTTTCACCCTCTCCTTTTCCTGTATATAAGCAAACTCTTGGTGTCAATAAATGTTGTTGCTAGATGGAAGTTTGGGGTTGTCAGTCCTCCTCGTTTTCTTCCTGAAGTTTAATTAAACCTAGATATAAACAGGCACGGCCCACACATTATTCATTACTCCGCAGACAACGGGAAAACCAAACGAACGTCGTGTAACATGAATTGGACACGAGGTTTGCGTAACCGTTCGGCGTGAACTCGGCCCATCTCGTATCAAAAATGACTGCTGCATCAACGTTCGGCGAGGGCTCGGGATCCAATCACACGCCTCGTGCCCCAAGAATGGATGATTGGATGTTAATGGCTATACCCGTTGTAACGGGCGGCAGCTTGCGCCACCTAGCCTAAGTCTAAAAAGACAAACATATGATTCCTCCCGCCCTTCTAAGCCAATTTTCTCCCTTTAATTATCACCAGGTGGTGATAGTCAGCTTACTATCACCAGGCAGTGATGGTTACCAACATTGGCGGTCGCCAAAAACGGCGACTGTCAATTTTGCTTGATGGCGTTTTTGAAAAGGGTTCATTACGTCGGGTAAATGAGCCATATTTTAGCATTAGACTCCGACCCTGGTGACGCCCAGCTTGGCGGATTAGGGAAGGAGTTTTAGGGGACCCTAAGGGCGACGCTAACGTCACCTTGACTGTTCGTCGAACTCCGCGTCGCGTTTAAAATCGAGAGAGCCGCCACGTTCTCACCCCTGAAGCGTGCTCAGGGTGGGAGGAAGAAGGGTCCGCGGGAATAATGGAGATTAATGACCGCGGGTGCCTGGCGTCCAGAATTGCGCTGCCGGCGTTTCCTGGTCCTTGTTTGCTTTAATGTACGGAGGACGCACGTCTAAAAAGGCATAGACATTATGAAAAGTGGATGCGGAGTTCCTAATTACCCTACTGCTTTAACAAGCTTCAAGAATGCTTAATGTACCTCACTTCATTCGAGGAGATTGCAAAAAAGCAACCAAAATATGTACAAGACATGATGATTTATAAGGGTCATTCCATGTCAAACGTCCCAGGCGTTGCACTCGACCACCTTCGATTTCTAAAAAAAATTCATGGCCTTTTGCCGCATTGTCCGTAGCCATGCCCTAAAATATTTTTGACGAAAAAATTTGTTTGATGGCGTGAGCGCGGTTTTAACTTTTAAAAATAGCGTGAAACTAGGTATCACTCTATAATTTATGAAAAATCAGCTTTTTTATGAAACACCCAACAATATTTTTTTCTTAAATCTGCACGGCTTTCGACTTGCAATGTGGTTGGGCTTGTGCAGTTTTGTTTAATTTAAATATTTTTTAAAACAAAATTTTTTTCAAAATTTTAGCATTTTTGTTATTTTATTAAAAATATCTAATTGCTCCGGGGACTTAATAAAACTTTTTACCGGCTGCCCTGCAGGTATATAATCTATAAAAAAATGTTTAAACCGCTCAATTAAATATCTCACAGTAAAAAAAAATCCTGAAGTTGCCAAAAAGTGCGTTTTGACGCATAAACAGCCGTTTATTTCACCTTGAGGTGGTCCAAGTAAAAATACAAAATATAGTGGGCTTGGAAGAACAGTCGATTGTCTTTTGATTCTGAAAGTTTATTCAAAGTAATTTTTGTTTAAAGAGAGAAAACAATTTTGAGGTTGAACTTTCGCAACACAACCCGGCGTCGTTTCTTAACGCTTCTTCGCCGCACAGCACGCCACCGGCGACGATAGCTGACACGATTAGGTCCAAAGAAACTGGGGAGAAATGTTGTGGAGTGTGGCACGGCATGTGGGATTTAAAGCCTCGGTTTTTTGCGGGTATAACCTGGGAAAGTACACCCTGTACTTATCTCGGGGTCCCACTGGAGTATTATAAGAGCAGCACGCCGTACTGGACTGAAGTAGCGAAAGTTTTAAAGAGTAAGGCAGACACATGGGCAAATCGCGGCCTGTCAATATTCGCGAGAGCTACAGTGTGCAATATTTTTCTGGCAGCAAAAATATGGTATATTTTGCAAGTCTTGTCATGTCCGCGCGTCAACATCCAAAATTTCCACAGGGTGTTCGCCACTTTTATTTGGAAATCGGGTTGGGAACGGATGAGAAGGGACAACCTCTTTCGTGAAAGTGAAGGACGGAGGCCTCGGCCTTTCGCATCTTTTGTTAGAAAGCTCGTTTCGCGCTTCTTCTTCCTGCGCGACCAGAACCACCCGTTTTTACGCAATATTATCCAGGTGAGACTGGCGAACTCCCTACCGACAATGCTGGTGACTAATCAATGTACTGAGCCCCCAAGTCTTTCGGGGTACTTGAAAGAGGTGAAAGAGGCCGCACTGTTTTGCAAACCCGTTTTTCAATGGAATACCTTGGAACTGTCACGAAGAAAAAGCTCAGCCGAGACCTGGTGGAGCTCCTTTTTCCCGCACCTTTGTATCGCTCGCTATACAGCCAGTGTCCCGGGCAAGATGTACTTTGTCGCGTGAAAAGAATGTGTGTCCCACCAGCTGCTAAGTCATTTTTCTTTAAGTTGCACAGTGGCACGCTGCCGGTCAAACCGTGGCTAAGAGAAAAAGGAATTTTTGTCCCCTGGTCTGTGGATTGCCTCCTGTGTAAAACACCCGAAACCATCGAACACGTCTTCATCTATTGTTGGGACGCTGTGTTCTTTTGGGACATTCTGCAAAGAACTTTGAAAAAAGACATTTTATTAAACCAGCACACTATTCGGTACCTTCCAGTTGAGAAGAGCGACAATGTCCCATACGATGTTTTCATTTTGCTTGGACTGTTCAGTATTTGGAAAACTAGGATGGAATTCCGGCATGCCGACCCCAAGATTAAGTCTGTACATAAGCACTTCCTCGATGTTGTCGCCGAGGTTCAGTCTGTATACTGCCGTACTGCAGAAACCGCACCCGATTGGGCGCACTTGTTTGACGAGATAAAGAACATGAAAGAACTTTAGTTTCGCCCACAAGAAGTGAGGCGAGATGTTTTCATGACATAGCATTCTGTGCTGCATTGTTGTGTCCAATAAAGAAAAAAACTATTAGGTCCAAAGAAAGAACGGAGTTTACTGCCGTTTCCCGTTGTCCGTCTTTTCAGCTGCAAGGGAAGAAACGGCGGGCATCATGTTGATAATCAGAGGTGCCGCCGGTGCGTAGCCATAGCAGGCCCGTTGTGCCCTTGTATCCGAGGGCGGCTCCTCACACTCGAAACGCGATGCCTAATCGACGGGCGGCATCAGCTGACGTGGACGTCTCCTAAAAGAGAAACGGGACAATATCGCCGTGAAATCTAGCCGTCACGCATACTGCGGTTAAAAGCGGAACTATTCAGTGACGCAAGAATTTGCCGTTTCAAAGCCGATTCGAATACAAACGAGGCGTGGGCCTCCAACGGCGCGCATTCGTTAACACATCGCCTCGTCGTTTGAGATTGCCTGTTCACTGGGCTTTTGTGTTGCTGTTTAAATAGTGTCCTGACGTTGACAATAGAGAGTGATTGCGATGTGCACGTAAGAAACAGCAAGCTTACTAGTGGATGTTCTGACCCGGCAGCGCTAAGCGTCTGCTGATATCAAGACAGTGGAAGACCACACGAGGACATCGCGGCGCAAAACAGTCGAGATAGGGAAAACCATAAAGCAACAAGAGTGGAAAAAAGCTTCTTCCACTAAGATGTACCCGACAACTCGAAGTCCGGCTGTCTACCTGCGTGCACAAACCGTGACACCGTAGCACGTTTTGCCAGGCTCGACGGTGGCGTGCTGTGCAGAGAAGAGGCGCAAGAAACGACGCCAGGTTGCGGCGCGAGAGCTCAACTTTAAATATTTTTTTCCCTCTTCAAGAGCAAAATTATTTTATTTAAACTTTCAAGAACAAAAGGCAATAAACTCTTCTGTAAAAGTCCCCATGTTTCGTATTCTTATTTGGGCCACCTCAAGGCAGAATAGACGGCTCTTGAAACGGCAAAACGCAATTTTGCACAAATTTAGTTGTTTTTCTGCATGATATTTAATTGCTTTTTTTTGTCGCAGTATACCTATAGGGCTGTCAATAAGAATTTTTACAGTCACCTGCAGCAACGAGATAGTTTGTGACAAAACTATCAAAAATGCTAAAATTTTTACATATTCCTTATTTTTTTCAATTGCTTCAAGCCAATATTCATGATGCTTATTACATAGCAATCCAAATACCGTGTGGTTTTGAGGCAAAATATTCCACCTTTCCATGAATATATCTTACTTCTCATGGAGAAGTAAGATATATTTATGGAGAAGTCCACGTCGCCTGACGCATTGAGAAGTCCACGTCAGCTGATGCCGCCCGTCGATTAGGCATCGCGTTTCGGAGTGTGAGGAGCCGCCCTCGGATACAAAGGGCACAACGGGCCTGCTATGGCTACGCACTGGCGGCACCTCCGATTATCAACACGATGCCCGCCGTTTCTTCCCTTGCAGCTGAAAAGACGGACAAGGGGAAGCGGCAGTAAACTCCGTTCTTTCTTTGGACCTAATCATGTCAGCTATCGTCGCCGGTGGCGTGCTGTGCGGCGAAGAGGCGTTAAGAAGCGACGCCGGGTTGTGGTGCGAGAGTTCAAATTCAAAAATTGTTTTCTCGCTTTAAACAAAAATTACTTTGATTAAACTTTCAGAATCAAAAGACAATCGATTGTTCTTCCAAACCCAACATATTTTGAATTTTTACTTGGACCACCTCAGGGTGAAATAAACGGCTGTTTATGCGTCCAAACGCACTTTTTGGCAACTTCAGGATTTTGTTTTACTGCGAGATATTTAGTTGAGCGGTTTAAACATGTTTTTATAGATTATATACCCGCAGGGCAGCCGGTAGAAAGTTTTATTAAGTCCCCGGAGCAATTAGATATTTAAAAAATAACAAAAATGTGATAAATTTTTAAACAATTGTGTTTTAAAAAAAAATATTTAAACTAAACAAAACTGCACAAGCCCAACCACATTGCAAGTCGAAAGCCGCTGCAGATTTAAGAAAAAATCTTGTTGGGTGTTTCATAAAAAAGTTGATTATTTCATAAATTATGGAGTAATACCTAATTTCACGCTATTTTTAAAAGCTAAAATCGCGCTCACGCCATCAACAAAAATTTTTCGTCAAAAATATTCTGGGGCATGGCTATCCATGTACAATGCGGCAAAAGGCCACGAATTTTTTTTTTAGAAATCGAGGGTGGTCGAGCGCAACGTCTGGGACGTTTGACATGGAATGACCTATAAGCAATCGGCAATATTGCTTCGCAAATTGTAACACTGGTAAGAAACAGTCAGATTTGGTGAAATACGATGAAAATGTAACTTTTTTTTTATGCAATACTTAATTTGAAGTGTATTGTAACTAATTGTGTTGAGTAACTATACGAAGCCTGAGTAGGTATTGAAGTGCTTCCTAAGTTGTAAGTTACATGTTTTGCTAAAATTTAATGTTTCTTGTTTGTAAATTGTGTACCAATGCTAAAATATCTATACAAAAACGAACCTTCTAAGATAAAATACGTTTCTTTTTTTTTTACTGGACACCGGAAATGCAAAAAAAACAAAATTGCGGATGAAACTTTAATTAATGGAGCGAATGTCGGGCCATGAGGATGGAATGATATTGAGCAAATAAATTACCTAAAACGTAAGCTAATAGTCTTCGGAAATATTCTCTCGAGCTGGCACCTTCTAATTCGCAAGTTTGTTGCCTGTCGTCCAGATATATAATATTATAGGTGTTAGAATTCAGACCACTCAATCTTTTGCTTCGCGCTATACAACCAACTCAACTCTGTGCACCATGAAGCGGTCTGTGGCGCTTTGGGCATAGTGTGCCGGTTTGGGGCTCTGGGTTGAAGCAGGCTTGTGCACGTAACTAAGAAAAAACGATAGTCGATTACAATTTGAATTACTCTCGGCTAAAACGTATTGCACTGGTTACATGATTTATCGTTGAAAACAAAAGTTATGGGCCCTTACTTGAAAAAGTACCCGTTACTCTCCGATTATTTGCAGAATTTCGAAATCCCAGATTTTTCAGCCGTTTTGAAAACTTGCCTCTCGTACTGTTGATTATTTGAAAAGGATCACCGAATTATAAACTACTATTTTTCTTTAATCCGCCACCTTTGGTGAACCATCTTCCTGTTGGAGGCATCGTCCGAGGATTCCTTGGTACAAACTTGCACACAACAGCGGGCGCCATTAGGCCAGGCGACGGGAAAGTAGTAACATTTTGAAGTGATTTTAGTACTTCTAAAAGCAATCAGATTACCTCTTAAGATTAGTTCGCAATAAAAATATTCAAAGGATTAAACATTATTCGGAGAAGTAATCGATCACAAGTACTTTGATTACTTGTAGTGAGTACCGCACAAGTTCTGGCCGGAGTGGGCACGCGTGCGATGGGCATTCGAGGCTAATTGTTTTGAAAGAAAACCAGACTAAAACCCGTCCTTCGTCAAAACGCCGTGACTGGGGCTGCCCCAAAAAGAGCAAGGAAAAAGATTTGAAGATTCGTTTTCATGTGTTTTCTGTCCGCACTGTTCCTCTGTGAATGCTGATGGATGACATGTAAAAGGAAATCAGACGCCGTTGGAACCACTATTGCTTGTGCGGGAAGCACGTTGGTTGTAATTCATAGACATACATGTGGTCGTCAGGTTAATTTGTTTTGTTCCAACTTTAACGCAGGTAATCCATCAAGTTGTCCGAACCACCCGCATGCCGCGTTCAGTGTGTCTCCTCGTTCAGACGACCATCTAATTGTTCAAACTACTCTGCTCTTTCAAACTCGTTTAAACTGTGGTCTGCTCGTTCAAACGATAGCGGCCAGTAGACCGAACCTTGCGATACAAAGTGCATGAATCAAAAGACTTCTAAGTTCGAAGGTTGTTTGGGGTAAGTGGGCTCGGTGTAAACAGTAGATGTTGATCATTGCTACCAGCTCTGCCATCACCGTACTGTTGTACCGCCTGAAAGGCTCTAATTGATCTCCATTGCTGCTTGGGCAGATTTTGACGGTATGGACGCTCGAGCAGTTAGTCAGGTATTAGCGATGTGCGCGCGCCTCCAGCCGTCGCTGTGGTGCAGCATAGCTGCCACGATATGGCCAATTACCATGGGCACTATGTAGCACTGTCAGATCGTCAACTTCTACACGGTGTTAGTTTCAGGATTGCGATGCCCATCCTACGCTTCTACTGTATAAAAGCTTTGAAACAAACAACCATCAGGAAGCATCGTCGATCGCACGCGCAAGATCCCGTTTGTTTTAAGTATTGCTCTAGAATAAGTTACTACTGCTGACGTCAACTGGCGATTGGCACCAATCCCAGTCGTGACGTCACGGAGGGAAACCATAAGAGGGCGCCACCGAAACATCTCGGCGCTAATACCATCCACGCTTTTGCAGCGCGAGCGATGTCTCTGCGACTGAAAATAGCGAGCGCAATCTTATCATGCAAATCAGGCTTTATATTGTCCATTCAGCAGCGTTCACGCGGAATGAACTGCCGCACGCCCCATTATTTACACGAAGGCTTGCGGGTGTAACGGGCCTTGTTAATTTCTCTCATGCCTCTAAAGTAGTCAGACATTGCTACGAAGTGAAACAATTCTAACGCGACAAAGAGCACTGGGACTTGAACCGACACCGAAAACATCACATTCCAATGGTTTGTTGATGCGGGACGTGGTACTCTTTGCCCACACGTCATGGCGCATGCGCGGAGCCGGTGGCGTGCCGCTAGAGCGCTCCGGTTTGTTTGTATACATGAGTTAATGTATATTCTGGCAAACTTAAAGCGATTGTCCGGTGACATCCGGAAGTTACTAAGTTTTTCGCTGGTCACGCAGAGAGGCCTTGATATAGTCATATGTGATATTTATTTTATTAAAAGTCGCCCCAATATTCGTTTAATCATATATGAATATCAATACGAAACTTCACGCCAAATTTCGCAAGTATGCATGCCTGGTCGTGTCGTGACGTCACATCAGGCATGGTAACGTCAGACACGCGGGCGTTGGACTTATTCCCGGTTTTGATCAACATGGTTGATGGTGCGTAGTAAGATCACCGTCGAAGAATTGCGCGTCCCTCAATACCATAAATCTAATTTTTCTTAGAACGAAGTTACTTTTCTGGGACAGCAGTCAAGAGCTGAGGTGGCTCTTTTTGCCTGATGTTACGTCACAGCTTCCGCTGCCGCCTACGAATACGCTGTGTGTTTTGCAGGTGCAATCTGAGCAGTTCGGCTCTGTTTAAAATTTAATTACTTCTTCCGACGAAAGAATAAAAAATGGAAAGTTGTGCTGATGGTATTTCTAAAACCAATAAGAATATAATTTCATTATTTTCTGACAGACAACAATTTAATGGACAATCCTTTTAAAGGGATCATGTAACGATATGAATTTGGAAAGTTAATCACTTTGCAGAGGCGTACTGGTCATAATCAGGCACAAGTATACTCGCGACAGACCGCTACTGATTCAGAAGCTTCTTTGTCGCGGTGAAATTACGAGGATAAAGTGGAACTTTTTCTTTCAGTGTTGCCTTCGCAAAGCTTGATGACGTAATTGTGAGATCGAAACCACCCTCCTGACGACAGTCCAGCGCGGCTCATGGATTGGACCCGAGAACTGCATTACCACTCGACTTCGGCTCTTAACAGTCAATGCCTCGACGTACACTTGGGTAGTGTCTCGTGTAACAGCACATACGTAACTGAACGAA
>JAZHYW010013761.1:0-43106 GCA_037355805.1 Ixodes ricinus | reverse complement strand
AGAGGTATGGCTGCTCACAGTGCTTGTACTGCCAAGACAGCTGTCTGAAACTATCCGTTTAAAGTAAGATTTAGGAACTTGAGATATGTCATATGAACAATGATTGTTACATAGCTTCTTTGAAGTGCTCTGGTGTACCACAATAAGGCATGCCGGCATATACCTTAAGGGGTATATAGGCTTTTTTCTCACCTGGAGAAAGCCACTCTACGTCGTCCAGGGGTTCGTGGAGGCACGTAGTGTACAGACCGCCATGGCCATTGTGGATATCAGCAACGTGGCGTGCTATGCTTGCCCACGCTTGCACGAGCAGTTCCCCATTGCCCATGCTTGCTGCGGCGCACCAATGCATATGGTTCGCAGCTGCCTGGACCCAGACATCGAGTGCGCTGCACCCAGGGGCCTTGCTTGCCGCTGTGATAGCCTTCTTTATACCTGGAGTGAAATACATCACTCAATGATGTGATAGGTCTATGTCATTTTGGAGCACTCCGTTTTGGAGCAGCAAAAAGAACTTTTAGTGCATGATTGCACACTTCATTTTTATTTATACCGCTGCAAATATTACACTAAGATTCATGTGTTGACATGTCCAACTAGGCAGAGTCTACTTTGCCTTCTCACTTATAAGCAACCTTTTGTTATCGATTGCACAGCAGGATTGATTTCCTCAAACACAAAACTAGCTGCTTAGTTGCATATAAAAGCACCAGACGCGGTAACAAGATGACTGATGACAAACAGCACGAACTGCGGTGAATGGTTATTTTAGGTACGGAATCCCAGTGAAATAATGTTAGAAGTTCTAGAGGTTGTGATAAAACTAAAAACTTTTAATTCAGAAAAAAAAAGAAAGCTCTTTTGATTGTGAGATGACAATTATATTTTATATCTAGAACTAAAATTATTTAATGGGCTGATTAATTAAACATGGCAAACGAAAAACAAAAGTCCCCGTCTTCTTCGTACCATGCTCTTGTACTTTTTGTTTATTATATCTAGAACTTCATAACAACAATTGGCTTGTGAACACTTGATACACCTCCTTTAAACAATTCCGCCTAACTTGTTGAAGTTCTTCCCAAGCTTTCATTCATTACTTCTGCTAATTTAGTTATAACTTGCTCATTCCTATGTAAAAGTGATGACTAAACAAAAAAGTTGGCATACAATAAACCTAAAGAAGAGTCCATATAAAATTTTTCTACAGTAGAGAGGTATACTTGACAAGTCTAGAATTGGAAAAAAGGTACTGCCAGGATATCACAGTCAGTCGATCATATATACAAGCCGCAGTTTTATTAAAAAATGGTCACGTCTTGCTTTAGAGGAATGCTTTGCCCTTAGCACAAAGGTGCGCTGCAGCAAAGCAACACACGCAAAATCACGATGCTAGCTCCGTGGTTGTCGCTTCACAGCAGTACACCAATTTTCGGTGAGAACGCACTCAACGAAGCTAACTAACCCGCCAGGACAGAACACAAACATAAGAACTATTGAGGAACTTCAGTACTGCGAGTGCTTGATAGGAAATCAGACCAAATAGTGCGTTTTTGACGCGATAATCCAAAGTTCTGAAAACTCACATTCTTATAGCAGCAATCGGGCCAATTTGCAAGGTCTAAGATATTACATTTTCAGTGTTACTTTTTGAAATCAAGTTAGAGTACAATTTTGGCATGAATTCCTTACATTTTGGTAAAATGCAGCAAGATGTAGCAGGTTACACACTTTGGCGCAGTTTGGCCCAAATGGCGCAGCAATCGCATCAATGTTCACTACAAAATGGAGCTCATTGATGGAGGCCAACTGATCCCCTTCAAACAATAGCAAAAACGTGAGCACAACCAGGACTACATCAATGTCCGACCCTATGGTTCCATGGGACTTGTAGCCAGCAACCACGCTTGGGGATATAAAACTCGTACAACGTTTGCTCATGCAGCTTCTTCTCGTATTGTAAACAAGTGTTTCAATCGCTCAGTAAGCAGGCAGTATTGCCATATGTGCCCATTCTTTCTTTATCAACCACCGTCGGCTGGCATGTCCAAACAAGCTGCAGTGACAACGAACTCCTAGTCATCGCTGATTCCGACTTTCCGTCAGATAAGGTGCTTTCGGGGTTTCCTTTTGATTATGTTAAGAATATGAATATTAAACTTACTTTTCGATACGTGCCACACATCAAAGTAGTGAACAACTTCAGGCTCCACCTCCCTCATGTGCTTCGCTATTGAGCGGTGTCGGTCAGTCGTCAGAGAGCGCACCTTGATGTCCTTGGTCTTCAGGAATTCCAGACAGCGAATAAGTCCCTGCTTCTCCATCTGGACACTGGCCCGTACTTCCTCACACTGCATAAGGTACACAAATGCCCGAATTCTACCCTGAATCATGTTTTCTCAGACTAGGTACCTAGAAACTCAGTGGTTCCACAAGCTTCCTCATTTTCTTGTCATGTTTAAAATTTGAGACTGTAGTGCAGAAAAGGAAAAACTTTTAGTCGAAGTAGCAAACCTGCGTCTGTTACTTCGGCTAAAAGTTCTTCCTTTTCTGTACCTTAGTCTCGGGTGTTACTACATGATTAGCTACCACCAGCTTGCCTGCACACTCACAGTCTTTACATTTTCTTGGCTGTTCCAGCCTCCAAGTATAGCTTTTCTTCCAATCTAGCAGTTATTTCAGTAGATCTGAACCAGACATAAATACAGAGCCATGAAGTACTCCCTAGTTTGGGCACTATTTACCAAGTCTGCAGGCTTTTGCATCACTTTATTCTATCACTTCTGAGACTGTGGAGTGGGCTCCTTGGCTGTTAGCTACATATGCTTAGCGCCTTATAATTCTGACAGGGGAAACAGGAGTTGTAACTCCTGGCATAAACTATATTGTTTGAAATAACATGTTGTTTTGGTCGTCTTGCACGCCACAAGTATTAACATTGACTTCTATGACATCACAATCATCATTATCTCTTACCTCTCCAACCTGAACTTGTTCACAGTGCAAGATCTTGTTGATTTGAGGAGCATAAACGGAGTAAGTGAGGTACTTGGCGGAAAAGCCTGGGGAGTCGCATCTTCCATCTCCGCTCAAGTCGACAGGACTGTCTTTTAGCTGCTCCAACAGCTCATCCTGGTGCTCTGTCCATACCTAATAATGAAGATAAGCACAGCACATCTGTTGCACAATTATGCTATAACAACCAATATTACAATTTTTCAATTATTGCGATAGTAAATGGCATCGACAGTAAAGTGGAGATGCAGGCGAGTAGGTTCATGAATCATTAAGGTAAATACAGTGCATGAAAGGATAAAGACAGAAAGAAGATCACAGGACGGGTCCTGAACAAATGGCCGAATTTGCATTGAAAAACTGCTTAAGCAAAAAGCCAACAAAGAAGCTAAATAAACTGCCCGAGGTGACGTCTGTGTTCACATGTGTAAACAAATGTTTAAAGAATGGTTTTATAAACAAACTGATTTCATTGAAATCTGTGAACACTGACGTCATCTTTGACATTTTATTTTACTTTTTGTAAACTTTTTGCATAATACTTCTTTTTTGTTTTTTTAAAAAAACAAAAAGCACAGTTGTTAGTTTGGCGCTCAAATGGTGTGCTTTTCTCAGTCTTCGTCCTGTGCGCTGTATTTACCTTAACAGTAGTTTGGTTTAATTCTCACCTTCTCTACAGTGGGGATGAGAAATGCCGACTGATAGTTAAAGTACATCCTCAGCGTCATGACTTGGACGTTCATTAGCTGGAGCACACGTAATGTGGCTGTTGGGCTGGCTCCAGAAAAGAAGATTGCTGAAGACAGTAGCAAGCTCCCAGCAGCCTTGCCCTTGATGACTGGCTGACTGCTCCAGGTATGGTAGTGTGAGTCTTTGCAGATGGTCTCCACCTTCACCAGGGTGCCTTTCACAGTTAGGCTGGGCTCGCACTTCATGAGGCAAGTCCGGCAGATGGTAAAGAGTTCCAGCAGGCAGCTTTCGAAGACAACATATTTTTTCTCATCCTGCAGGGGCAACCCGGATTCAATGGTTTCATCCCTAGAAGGAATATAAATTAATATAGGATTAAACGACACCCATATGTGTTTGTTGTTTTATTTTTTTATCAACAATAAAAAATGCCAGAAAAAAGAACCTGTTACAACAGATGGCTAGATCCCCTACAAGGCCACAAACAGCTACAGAAAACAAAACTAAAATTTGGGTCAATGTGTAGCTTGATACAGTGCCGCCTAGTTCTCGCATGCGGACAAAAAACGATAGTGTGTGAGCGAGGTCGAACTGCAAACAGTGGTAGTTCCCACCTGGTTGGATGCAAAAATGGATATATGGCAGGGGTGGATCTAAGGGAAGGGGGCTGCCGCCTCCTCCTCCTCCCTCCCTCCCTCCCTCCCTCCCTCCTCTCCCTCCTCCCTCCCTCCTCTCTCTCTCTCTCCCCTCCCTCCCCCCCCCCCTTCTCGGAGGGCAATTTGACATGCGTCGACCCCCCGAAATAAAACCGACTACCGGCCTGCCAGATGGTAGAAGGCTCTGTACTCAAGGACGAGGGTTCGAAATACGGCAGGTCGTGCCCTAGCAGGCACACTTGTTCTCCGAGCTTGGAGAACCACTCCGTCGCTTCAACCGAGACTGAAGTCCGCGGCGGCGGTTTCAAAGCACGGCTTGGAGCCACTAAGTCGGCGCAGCAGCGCACATCTAGGGGCCGTCGGCGCAGTGTGGTTCTGCGATGGCTAAAACAAAAGGCGCAACCGGTGTCCTCCAATGCTACTCCAGATTCCCCCCTCCCCCCCCAAAAAACGGAGTTCTGGATCCGCCCCTGATATAGATTATTCTTGTTTGTTAGTAAATCGAGTAGGGAACATCAGTTTCTCTTTCACGTGAACAGGCATAAAGTGTAGGATTTTCTCAAAGACAGAGATACTAATGTTTAGCTCTTCAATATTTCCTTGAACTGTGCCTGTAAAAAAAAAAAAGGAAGGGAGGCACCCATACCCTGAACACATGTCGTCTTCCGACTGCTCGCTGAATGGGGTCCAGTCTTCATCCTTTTCTTGGTCGGGATCAAGGTCTTCTTCAAGGAGGGAAGCGACGGGCAGCGTCACAACTGAAGCTGGTGAAAGCAGTGAGGGGGTAGGAAGCACGGGGAAGGAAGGCACCCAGCTCTCCGTTTGCACCGCACAGGTCATCGCAGCATAGGCCTGGAAGTTGACCTGCGTGCCTGACCACAGGCAAACAATAAACAATTATTACATCTCTGTTCAGTGTCTCCAGGCAAAGAGAATGTGCAATGGCATAAGAAAAAGTTTAGTAACTGTACATGGTATTGTTGGATTCCCCGAGGATTGGGCCTTCGCGTATGACAATGACTACCAAAAAATACATTCCAGAAACAAACCATACAGACTAATTCGATACAGGTATTTTATGGATGCCACTATATGGCTAGAGAGCCAATGCCGATGTTTCTTGGAATGCTTACCGACTGTCGTTCGACCAAGCAAAGAACCTTGGATGTGTGTAGCTGCTTGTTGAGTCGCCGCTGAAGCTTGCACAGATGCATCCTTCATACCTGCCTTGCCTTGCATATCAACTCGCAGAGCTACGTCGTGTGTTGCTGGCCTCTCTTGTATGCAGCGATATGTAGTGTCCGCTCCCGCTTTCCAGGCAACGCAGCAGCAGCACTCTTGAAGAGGGGCACTCTCCATAGGTGCTTCATTTGCCGATTCCGAATCATCGCCCTGGTAAAAGAAAATTGACTACATTTTACAACCTGGAAGTTGGCATATCTAGTAGGTTACATCAAATCTATAAATCTAAATCATCAGTAAAAGTAAAAATCAGTGAGTCCCTACATGTCCCTAGAGGGAAGTGACATATCACATATTCATTTAAGTCGAAAAAGCAGCTTGTTTATTCCTTGCTGCCTTAAGTTCCATTATTCTAGTTCATAATAGATGTGCGTTTGTGTGTCACCGCATTTGGCAAAGTAAAAACAAAAGAAAGACCGTAGTACTCAACAGATTTAATTTCATTCCTCGTCTACAGCAGGACTCGTCGTCCACTCGAGGCAGACCGACAGCCCCGCTTTCTGAACATTCCCCAAAGCGATTATTTGCGCAGGCACCTCATCTTTAAAAGTCTCGAGCTCGTGCTAGTACCTCAAGAGCAACTTTCTGCGGGATTTTAGGGGAACGAAAGAGCATCTTGTTGCGTAGCAATGATCGACACTCAACGTACGTGCGCGAGCCGTAGCTTGGAGTCGTAGCTTTGATTGCATACCCACAGAAATTTGTCAGAGTACAGCACCGAAGGCGCGTCCTTCGGCTGCCTTCCGAGGTTGCGGGCCCGCAATGGCTCGACAGTAATTTAGCACATGCAGATCGTACTGTTGGTTAACAGTAGAGTTTACTACACTTAACACTCCACATGGTGAAATTGTTTTGATGCTCGCGACGTTACTCACCGTTGTCCTTTGACGCTTGGCGACTCTTTCCTGTTCGGGGGGCGACGGTAGCCGAAGCGTCGGAATCGTATTGGGTTTCAGGCGGAGGGCTTTTGGAACCTGCCCGCATTCGCGGAGAACACTGTGGATGTGGCTGTAGTCACGCTCGGTGTCGAAATGCTCCGAGCATACACGAATCTCCGTAGACCCGGGGTCCCTCAAACCGATGAGCCTGCACCACGTGCTTCGACGTGGTTCATCGAGTGGCAAGCGGTGAAACTGCAATTGCTTCTTTTTAACCACCGGACTGCAGAAACTGTAATTCGGGCACTTCGGTACACTGCAGCCCTTCGGCATAGCCACCGAGCGATCGATCACAAACGTAAACACTACTCGAGCTGCCAGAAAACGAAAGTGCTCCGCGAAGAAAGCGCGACTGGCGCGACCAGACCCGTTCAGCAGACGACGCCGACGACGCTCGGGGATTGACGTGAATTGACTGCGCAGGCGTAGTAGGGTCTTTTTCTTGCTTCGTTTACCACACGATAGATGGCGCTTGGCTCTCAGCATTATCAAATTTGGCAATTTTCGTCACATCTCTAATTATGCTACAAAATGTGGATCTGAATAGTATTTAACAAAACTTTTAGGAAACATTCGCCGGCTATCTATTGTTTATGATCGCGGTGCTGGTGAGGTAGGCGCTTACCCAATAGGCGACGTGGATTCGGCTGACGTGCTGCAGTTCCGCGGATGCATCGTAGCGGAAAGGCAGAGAACTTTCGAAGGAAAGAAGGCGCAAAAGAGTCCAGTTTTCTTTTAAAAGTTCTATAGCAAAGAATTTTTTTGGCTCCCTGTTTTTGTGTGTTTGTGTTTATTTTCACTCCTTTTACGACGATCGGTGGATGAAATTCGATTTGAAAACCGTTTCATGGTCCCTTTAATGGGGTTGCTTACGAAGAAAAGCGATTCAGAAGGAGAGAGGAGCTAAAATAACAAAATCTGTACGCATGCAAAAAAAAAAATAAGAATAATTCTAGGGCGTTGTTAAAAGGCGGAAGCAAAGAAACGAGAAAGAAAGAGAAGCTCTCGGCCTTACAACGAACGCAGTGTAAAAGTTCGTTGTGTTTTTGCTATATCGAACTACTTGCTATATCGAACTGATCGTAGCGTTTCCTGTTGCTCGTTATAAACGGGTTTGACTGTACACCATTTCGAGTCTGTGTGGAAAAACCATTGATTTTTGTAACGAGTCCCTCAGGAGTTTGCGCAAACTGATGGCCAAAGCGTTTAAATTGAGGTTTTGGCATTCCAGCTAATATGAATTTCGAATATATTCCAAAGAAATTTCATTCGAAAGTCTAGATACGCTGCTTTGTGCCTCTGTTGAAAATAATATGTTTTTCTACCGCGTTGCAGTTGAGGTTTTCACATGCCATCTCATTAGGTATATTCCGACGAGTCGGAATATACCTAATGAGATCCCAGGTAACACGCCAGAGCAATGCCCAACTTGGGCAAAGGTCTGGCAAACATAAGAGCCCAACTTTGGCGCAGTTACGTTTTTGCACCATGGCACTCATAAGTGCCAAAGTACGGTGCCTAAATATAGACTTAGTTGGGTGATCCTAGGCCATGCCAAAGTTTGGCTCTTCTCCGGTACTCCAGAGGAGTGCCAAAGTTGGTGCCATACTAGAGCCCTAACTGCCATAGTAAATCCTAATCCGGGAATTCGGGGCATGCCAAGGTTTGGCGTTGCTCTGGTCCGCCAGAGGAGCGCCAAAGTTGGTGCCATACTTGAGCCATAACTGCCATAGTAAATCCTAATCTGGGAATTCGGGGCATGCCATGGTTTGGCGTTTCTCTGGTCCGCCAGAGGAGCGCCAAAGTAGGTGCCATACTTCAGCCATAACTGCCAGAGCAACGCCTAATTTCGGTGTTTGGGACGTGCCAAAGTTTGGCTTTTCTCTGGTTCGCCACTGGAGTGCCGTAATAGTGCCATACTAGAGCCATAACTGCCAGAGCAACGTCTAATTTGGGTATATTAGACATGCCAAAGTTTGACTTTTCTCTGGTCCGCCACAGGAGTGCCAAAGTAGTGCCATACTTGAGCCATAACTGCCAGAACAACACCTAATTTGGGTATTTCAGAGATGCCAAAGTTTGGCGTTGCTCTGGTCTGCCAGAGGAGCGCCAAAGTTGGTGCCATACTTCAGCCATAACTGCCATAGTAAATCCTAATCTGGGAATTCGGGGCATGCCAAGGTTTGGCGTTTCTCTGGTCCGCCAGAGGAGCGCCAAAGTTGGGGCCATACATCAGCCATAACTGCCAGAGCAACGCCTAATTTTGGTATTTGGGACGTGCCAAAGTTTGGCTTTTCTCTGGTCTGCCACACGAGTGCCAAAGTAGTGCCGTACGTCGTGCAGGTATTTGTACGTTGCATAACATTTGTTGCATATCCAATCGCATATACGAACAAACAAAATTGTTTCGATTGCTTACAGAAGTTTATTAAACCACTATCATTACACACAGTGTATTGTCGACATATTCACAAATGTCACACTTCTCTGGAAAGCGAAAAGCAAATGATAAAATAGAATTAACACTGCCCTCATGCCAAGCAAAACTCATCACTCAAAAAACCGCAGAGATTGAGAGGAAAGCCGGACTACTATCAGGAGCATGCTTGCAGTGTACTTACTAATAAAAGAGCGATATCTTGTAATCCTTGATAGGATTACATGCGGTGTGCCTGAGTTGCATATCCAACTCAGGCACCCAACAAACACTCTCCAGAAAGAAGGTTGCGCACATTCAACTGACGTCTCGTCGTCGGCGAAGAGCGGTTTTTGTCAAAGCGTGTCCAGCAAACACATCACAAGAATTCCACGAACTCCGGCGAAAGAAATGGCTGTTACCAAAAAATTGGCATGGACGTATTCCGGCCGTTTACGACGAAAAAACACGGCCGCGTCTGCAACGCGCGAAAGCAACAGAACACTGAAGAGCGCATTTCGAAAACCGGACCTAGGTGACCCGCCTGTTTCTATAACTAGGCAAACGGCGACAACAACAGCCCCAGAGATCCCATCAGCGTGACAGAGAGAGTCAAGTGACAAATTTTCGTCCAAACGTTTTTGATCTACGCGTCCTACGTAGAAAGGTCACGCGTTTCACTCCACACTTTTGATTTGCTTAAAGCGGCTGTTGCGCTCGCTGACAGCCACACCAAGACACAAAAGCAGGTGGGGAGGATTTGCAAAAGGCGAGGTCGAAGGGGCATCAACAAAGTAGCTAAGCTCCCTCTGCATTCTTGACGCTTAAGAGTAAAAAAACAAACAAAAAAAACGAAGCTTTTTATAAACAGAAAGAAAAAAAAACCTGCTGTACAGCCAAAGCTACAGGGGAGGGAGTGTATGCCGACCTCTTCAACAGTAGAGAAATAAAGGACGGGGGAGTCCCAACCCTTCTCGAGTATGAAATGGAACGGAATGAAAGGAAAGGCCGCTTCTGTTGGTGACCTTGTCGCCTTGACAAGTCTGTCAGCGTTCGGCTTCCATTTTGGGCCTCAGAAAGATGATCTCCTTTCTTGAGAGCGAAATAGAAGGGGGCTTATGTTTTGCTTGCTTGTCGCCATCCGATAGGCCTCAATTATTTCTCTCCTGAGTCCCGACTCGCACGCAGTTGCCTCCCATGTCTGTCGCGCCGGCGAAATTAGGGGCGCAGCCGGGATATTTTCTCCCGTGAATGACGATCAGGTGCTGAGAATCCGAAGCAGCTCTTTCGGCGTCCATTTGATGTTCTCGGAGTTGGTCGTTGAGGCATCGCCCCGTTTGCGCGATGCACCTGGCCCCGCAGGACAAGGGGATCGCGTACACTTCCTCCGCTTCCTCTCCTTCCCTCAAGATTTTCCTTTCCCGAACTCCCACGGAGCGGGCGGGCTTTGAGCTTGAAACCGAAAAGAAATGTTGTTAAGGTTGAAAGATTGTCTTGTATGTATCGTCCCTTATGTGTCTCCACTTTCTAAATGTTTAAGAAGTACCAACACGCTCAGATAGTACAACTTCCGGGATTTCATTTTAATTCCCCAAGTGTAATACGGGAGCGGCGCCACGGCGCCCCGGTCGTTTCCGCTCTTTGATATCGCTAGGCTTTTGACACTGCTCAGTCACAATGTAAGACACGCACAGAGTAACGCTCGCTTTTGCAATGCGCCCCCTAATAATGATATCTGTTGAGGAGACATGCGCACATCAGTCTCTCGCAGTGCTAGCTTGATCTCAGCACTTTCTGTAAAGGCGCATTCACACCGGGAACGTAAGCAGTCGCGCAGTGCAATTAAATCGCATCGCAAAAAAAAATTGATGATTACTTTGGCGTGTGCGATGAGCGAGTCCAACGCCTTCGTTGGCGAGTCGCTTCTCAAAAACTCTCGCTCCGAACGCCGTTGATTCGCTCAGCTTCTCCCCAACTAGATTGCATCGCAAAAGTCGGGTCAGCAAGCGACTTCTCAAATCGCGTCGCTTTTTGCCCGTGCTGGTCGCTTTTGCGATGAAAGTTATCGCGCGACTAGATCGCATCGCCGGTGTAAACGCGCCTTAATGTCGAACCAGTCTCACGGCGCGTCCCGATATTTGCGTGTGTACCTACACGCGAGTACAACATTCGGCACAATTTGCGTTTGCAAAGCCTGGTCCAGCCGCGCCAAAACATTCAGCCCACCTTTGGACTGGAGAAATCAAGAAACGCCCAAAATAAGAATAAAGTGACCAGCCGAAGTAAACTTGATTTCTATTTAATTAAGATGAAGACCACGCGCGTACGCCCGCGTACATCAAATACCTCATCAGCCGAACTCCAAGGCACTAAGCCTAGTTCTGGCACTTGTTTGGCAACTTTGGCCCGTAGCTGCGAGATGACAGCCGAACTATCGGGAAGCGAAGCCTAACTTTGGCACTTGTTTGGCGACTTTGGCCCGTAGCTGCCAGACGACAGCCGAACAATCGGGAACCGAAGCCTAACTTTGGCACTAGTTTGGCGGCTTGGGCCCAAAGATGCCAGATGTCAACCGAACTACAAGGTAGTAAGCCTAACTCTGGCACATCTGTGGCAATTTCGGCTCGAAGGTACCAGATGACAGCCGAACTATCAAAAAGTGAAGCCTAACTTTGGCATAAGTTTGGCGATTTTGGCCTAAAAATGCCAAATATCTTCCGAACTACCGGGCAGTAAGCCTAACTCTGGCATTTGTTAGGCGATTTAGGCCCAAAGATGCCAGATGACAGCCAAACTACCAGGCGGTGAAGCAAAAATTTGGCACTTGTGTGGCAAATTAGGGCCAAAATACCCAGACTGTTGCCAAATAGGCCAGGTTTGGTTCTACTATGGCTTCTTCGGGCTTTTCAATGCCTTAAACTCCCAAACAAAAGCCAAGTTTTGGCCCAGAACTTGGTGCTACCTGGGATAGCATGTCAGAACCTTAATAGCTACGCAGTAAAAAAAACATTTGATTTCCAACGGAGACTCAAAGCAGTGTATCTAAAGTTTTAAATAAAATTTCTTGAAATTTATAAAAAATATATTAGAATATATTAGGTGCCACTGCGCTCCGAACTTGCTATGTATTTCCGCATATGTTACCGTTTTCTTCTGGAAGCCTATTGTGACCTGTCACTCACTTTTGGCAAAAGAACAGTGAAAATATCAGATGTGAAAACAGCCAGAACAAAAAGAAATCAAGGTGGGGGTCAAAGCATTAGCAACCCAACGTGGCGACACTAGCACAGGATTTCCGTTACTCACCATTTATGAGACGAAAGTCGACTTTTCCAGTCTAATGTTGAAGACAAAGTTTTATCCGGTTGATTACGTAGCAAAAGGCCCGTGTTTTCCGTTCATGAAGTCATTTGCTCGGTTCGAATTATATAAGGATGAGTCCTTCCCATAAAAAGGCATAGGTGCCCGCTAGAACCCTTCGAAACGACTGAATTTACAGAGGTCGCACTCTACTCTGTTGCACCTCTGGAATGGCACAAGACCCTCCCGCTAAGCCCTTCATTTTTTTCCAATAAGCAAACACTAGAGATGATGAGAGCTGAGAGGACACCGCCAATCAAGTTTCAAGTTTATTTGTTTCCCTTCGTACAAGAAGAGAGGGAAGAGGGGAAAAAAGCAGTACAGAAACTGCTTGACAAAGCCCCCTCCCCTAGAGCAACTATGATAGCAGCACTTTATATAACAAAAGAAAAAAGATTACTTGTGCATACAGTCAACTCGCCATATCTAATGCAACGAAAACCAGTAGTGAGCGTGAAGCTTTCCGTGAGACACGTTCAATGCAGACTCCCAATGACCCAAAATAATTTAACACTCTTGGCAGCTGATTCTTGATCATCTTATCTCCGTAGTTGGTTCTGGAGCGCGGGACTGTCCAGACATCGGCATGACGAGTGGAATACAAGGGACTTTTTAAGTGAAGTGAGGCAAGTGAAATAAAACTACTGTCTGGGTTACTTAAAGCTGTTTTGTATGTTATGACAAGTTTTTAGTCGTAAAAGTTTATTATTTCAATAATTCCGAATTTTTGAATTAGGGGCGCTGTGTGGCTGTCATACTTTTCATTGCCCAGAATACGAATTGCTTTTTTTGCAATATGTAGAGTCTATTAGTAATTGTAATTGTGGTGTTTCCCCATACTAAAAAGCAGTAATTGAAACAAGCATAAAACAAAGAGTTATAGACAGGTCGTAGTATAAAGGGAGGTAATGTTCTTCTATACTTACAAATTATACCTACCACTTTAGATAGCTTTTTAACAATCATTTCTACTTCATCATCCCATCGCATATGTTGATTAAACATTACGCCAAGAACCTTGACCTTCTGTACAATTTCTATACGGCATGACCCTAAAAAGAGAGCCTGATTGTCGCAGAGCTCTACTCCCTTCGACCTGAAAACTATAGCCTTTGTTTTATTACTGTTTATTACCAATGAATTCAAACTCGTCCACACACTAAGTTGCTCCAAAAACCGATTACCCGTTTCTATGATTTCAGAAATGTTTGTCCCTGAAAGGAATATGGTGGTGACATCTGCATAAATAATCATAGTTTCATTACAGTCAATGTTAGTAATGTCATTTATATATAAGTTGAAAAGCAGCGGTCCTAAAATACTGCCTTGCAGTGCACCGGCATTCAATTTTCGAGACTCGGAGTTGTGTCCTCCTATTACGACACTTTGGAAACGGAACTGCAGGTAGCTCTCAAATATGTTTTGGGCTATATCCCTTATACCATATTGCTGTAGTTTTAGTAATAAGGTTTTATGATTGAGACGATCGAAGGCCTTCTAGAAGTCTATAAATATTCCTAGTGTAAGGAGCTTATTTTCGATATTGTTTAGAATTATTTATTTTTGTTTCAGCAAGGCTAACTCAGTCGAACACCCTTGGGGAGTAAGAATGCGTTGCTTTTCGCAGAAACTGTACCGTCTTTTGTGGATTATTTTTCTAATCCTTTTTGAAAATATTGGCAAAATAGAAACCGCTCTATAGTTGCCGAGGTCATTTTTATCTCCCGCTTTATAAATTACTGAAACCTTAGCCTCTTGCATTTTGCGTGGAAAAACTCCAGTTTGAAGGGACACGTTAAAGATATGAGTTAGAATGGATGCAATAGATTCTATTACATATTTAACTGGCTTTATTTGAATGTCGTGTATATTACAACTTCTACTGTTTTTAAGCATTTGAAAATAGAAATAACTTCTACCTCGTCGGTTGGGGAAAGAAATATAGTCTCAGAAACACCCTCAACGTACCTTAAGGTTTCCGCTGTGTGAACACTATGCACTAAATCAACAAAATAGTCATTGAACGCCTTTGCAAGAGGTTTACCGTTTTTAATTTAAGATTTTAATGACGAGCAAAGGGCATTGTGGAAGGGGCTTCGGTTATTATATAGTTGCAATGGACTTTACCGTTTTTAGTTTAAGTTTTTAATGGCGGGCAAACGGCATTGTGGAAGGGGCTTCGGTTATTCTATAGTTGCAATGGACTTTAACAAAAGTTTACAGTACCAGGAAAACAAAAAGACCAAGCGTCCAGAGAAATCCGCAGGACCTAATAGTAGCAGGGACAGAACAGAAAAAACCCTACACTGCAATATTTACCCTTTAAATTTCCCTCGACAACAGAGCAGAGAAGACAAGCTTCTCGTCAGCACCAGGAGGGCCACCCCCTTGTACAGGGGGCACACGTAGTCTGAAACAAACTTCCAACAAAAAATAAAATGTATAGACAATCCGTACGTGATGT
The DNA here is from genome assembly GCA_037355805.1 of Ixodes ricinus. Taxonomy (NCBI): domain Eukaryota; kingdom Metazoa; phylum Arthropoda; class Arachnida; order Ixodida; family Ixodidae; genus Ixodes; species Ixodes ricinus. Next base: position 28,325 of record JAZHYW010013761.1, on the reverse strand, counting down.
TATTTCGCTTCATCGGTCGCTAGAAAGAAAGCGAGCATGTACACCGTTGTCCAACGATGTCAACTGCTAGCCGAAACTTTCTACCACCAGCATGAAAATATTGCTTGCGCTATAAAAACACAATTTCACACTACCCAGCTGGCACGGTGGAAGTTCAAACGTTGAAGAGACAAGCTCATAAAACTTCAATGTAAGATCTACACATTGTGGACACAAAGCAAAAGTGTGTTCAATCAAAACCTTGGTGCACTGCAAGGCTGGTTTACCTCATCCAGTTGGGAACATCTTTTGCACAAGTGATTGCGTCCCTCCAAAATAATTTTGGTAGCACAGAGAAAACGAACATACAATACACTGGCTCCATCACCCAGTTACTCAAAGTAAGGTTTGTTGTTTCCACAATCCACCCATAGTTACTTAGTTTGTAGATGGGCCCTGCAGCACATGTGCAGTTATTATTTGTTTTAAAGTTTAAATGCGGTTTAAACTTTTATATAAAAGCCAGTGTAAATACTAATCCCTTGTTATAGCGCGTAAATTAGAGCACCGAATTTTAAAATGAGACCTTTGTTAAGAACTGGGATGGAACACAGTGAAACCAAAGAGCACATACTGGATTGTTTGGAGCCTCACAGGATCCAGCACCTCCTTGGCCGGTGAATCCTTATCAGCATTAGATTTCGTTCCGCGAAGGCTTCTGCCTTTTGGCTGTTCAGTTTCGAAGACTACCTACAGCCGGCTCTTTGCATATTTCGCGACCGATATGTTTGCTGCAGAGAGACGGGCAAGTATGTTCTGGTCGACGAAAACAGAGTCCCCGATGGCAACCTTAAACAGAAACTAAAGTATTAACACTTGCAAAGTCAGAACTGCCAATCAGTGGCGACAAAACAAAACAGGACACCAAGCTTCATTGCCCCCACAGAAAGGAGGAAACCGCTCCTTTCTGTGGAGGATAGCTCCCGAAGCCGCTCTTCCCAGTAAGCGTGCTCTTTGTAAGTCGGGCTTTAAGAGCATGACGAAGTATTAACTTTCCATAGGGGATACAAGCAGCTCAGTAACTGGTGATTTTTCTCACAAAGTAAAGTGTCATCCGCTATGCGGTGCTGATTTACAGCACCGCATAGTCGTTTCTTCGTCCGTTGTTTGTTCGTCCTGTTTCTTGAATATGAGTGACTAAATTATGACTGAACATGAAACCAAAATAGAGGAGAAAGCAATAAAATGAAAAACAACACTCCAAAGCAAGAAAATAACACGTTGCACCTCTGAGATACAAACACAATCGCTTCCCCTTGACCAATGCTGTATAACCCTTAATTTGGGCAGCCATAATTTTGCGCATATCGGGCACAGTACACATTCTCAGTCAGAAAATTGAGCGATCTCTGAATACCACAATTGGGGGCTGTAAATGTGCCCTTCAATTTATAGAATGGTAATAAAAATTAAAATAAAAGTTGTCATAGACATCAGAGCCTCGCGGAATTTAGTTTTACAGTACTTCACAGAAGTAGCTCGAATCTGCTGTGGTTTTTACGTTATTTGCATTTTCTATTATCTTTCTGAGCACCAACTTTGCATGCCAACCATAAACTATGGTGACACCCAGCCTTAGTTATTGCAAAGGAAGAATACCTTAGGGTTGGCCACCGCTGCTTCGCTTGGTTTTCGCTAGAGTTCTACAAGGGTCCGAGCCATTTGTCGAGCTTGTTGACCATCTTGACAGAGCCTGAAATGTTTACATTGAGCCGAGTACAAGATAGTAAACAAAGTCGTCGAAGGATAATTTAAAACTAAGTTTCATTCTTTTCAAGATATTATTCCCGAAAATAATGTGACCAATTAATCGGGTAAAAACTTTTATCGACGCATGACCCGAGTATTTAGAAAGTGTTTAAATTTCTTACCTACCATAATTATTTTCGGCGTCTTGAAGGCGTCGCTCCATTTTGGAGAGCCTCCACCTCACCTTCGCAGCTGCGGCTATACTGAAATGTTGGCACAGTTTTAGGCAGGTTATTTAAAAGACGCCAGTTTCTCTGGAACACCGCTGTCACACAAATTTGGTATTTTTCGTCATTTTGTTTTCTTTAAGGGTGGTTCGGAGGAGGAGGGCGGGGGGGGGTTCAGTTGCCATCCATATGCATGTTTACCTGCGCGCCAAAGACACGAGCTCGGATGACATTATTGCCGGCCGAGCTTCGAACCAACGTGAAGTGGAAGGCGAGAAGAGGGAAGTCGGACTTGGAGCGATTTGGGTTGACAAAGCCCGAACCTGTGACAACCGCATAGGTCGTTCAACACATGTCCCATATATCTCAAACAATGTGCCAAACTGCATTTTGAAGGCAGTCCCGCTTCCAACGGTGTATGAACAGGGACATTTATCTCGTGGCATGCCTTGAAATGAATCGAAGTGACGCAAGCCGGGAACACACTGCTGCTACTTCATTTGAGAATAACAGCGGCCCTTGGCTTGGTCAATCACAGTTGCAAAATGGAAGTGAAAAGAAAAAAAAATTAAGTGAGGAAGAACAACTGCCCTATCAAATATTCTGACAGAGAAAACCGATAGGCTCTTGGTTGATTGATCAATAGATGTATCGGCCTACAGGTGTATTGACCAATAGATGTATCGCCAATAGGTGCATCGGCCTATTGGTGTCTCGGCCAATAGGTGTATCGGCCTATTGGTGTTTCAGCCTATTGGTATATCGGCCTATTTGTGTATCGGCCTATTGGTGTATTGGTCTATTGGTATATAGGCCATTGCATGAGCACATGGGGTATGGTGGTGCCTTCATAAATCTTATGATGCAAATAGGGTCCTGGGGTATATTTGCTATTTTTATGAAGGCGTCTGGATGATGTACCTGCCACAAACTGAGTCTTGAATGTTCCAGAGCAGAATGGCATACTTTTCGCTTGAAATCCTGAAATGAGCAGCAGACCAAACGAAAAGAGTTAATCTGTGGATTGGCAAAAGTGGAGGATGATGTCACCACAGGAATTGATTAAGGCTAAAGCCATTAGATAAACGACTGGAGCATGCTGGAAATTTCCGACAGAGGAAAATAAAATTAAGAGGCTGGGATTCTTTTGTCTTCTGTCTTCATCGTGAGCCTAACTGCCTTCAAAACTTATCCAGCAAATGTCACCTCCCGGAGAACCTATACAGCTTTATGTTTGTGGGATTCCTTACAAGGCTTGATTTAGTTAGGTCAACAAACACGTAGGTATGTAAATCCAGATCAACTTTGGAAGGTCAGGGAGCGAAGTTTGCCCTAACAGTACCATCCAGTCCACATCCATAACTTCAGAACAAAAGAAGGCTATCCTTTTGAAACATTTTGATCGCAAAGGCATGGTGGCTCCGCATGAACCGAATTCCAAGGAAGTCTAATTTCTTAAATGAAATGAAGTATGATCAATATATTCAATTATAGTTGGGCGACATCAGTTTACTGCTATAGCGATAAGACGTTTTCTAAACCTATGCATTTAAAGTTGCATTAAGGAATTCAATGCGTTCCCTGTTGACATTAGCTACACTTTTTCTTACCATACACAAAACGAATGGCAACTTTCTACTATGGTACGCACAGTTCCAAACGTAAGCGCAAGTAGAGCTTGCACAACTACTTAAAAATACATATAGCTTAACAGGCAAATGTGTGCCGAGAAAATAGGGAGTTTAAAAATACAAGGCGCTACTTTACTGTGCGTAACGGATGGCAAAATAGCGAGGATGGCGGCGAAGAGTTTTAGCATAGCGTTTCTCTTGTGGGGGCCCAAAACGCAACCATCCCGCACTTAAAGCGCCGTCAAGATGTCGCGACAGCTTTTAGTTAGAAGTTAGAATGTTATATTTTGAAAATTGAACAAGTTTTTCGTCTGGAGTAACATTTTTATAGTTGTTTCATACTCAATGTCGGATGTTTCCGGCACTGCCAAGGTGCTTTAATTGAACTCACGAAGCCCAGACGATCCACTACCCCGGCGTGTTTACATTTCTGCCGGGATCGTAAGTACACGCGCTTTGATAGCTTTGAGTTGTGAATCCAGCGATCCTTGGCGTTCTCAATACACTTCGACTACACCGACCGCGGTCGCGGTTGCCGAGTGCGACTCACATAGGTGCCGAGCGGGTGGCGGCTTCAAAGACGCGATCAACGCAGATGGCGTGCGCGCCGCAATTTGCTGTACCCACGCTATTTCCGAGAAATAACGGGCACCAAAGCTAAGCCCCAATGCTCGTTTTGGTTCAGCGAATGCACAGTAGCGAAGACGTTATTTATTCGAGGTTGCGGACGTTATTCTAAAATTCCCTAATGTTCACAACTTGTTTCACGCATCTACAATGCAAACAAAGTTTAAAGAAGCATCCCAGGTAACAATTTATGTTGTGGCGACAGTCGGCGCAACAATGTTTCGCAACATGAAAACAGTTTTACTGCAATCGCGCAACAATGTTGTAGCAACAGTCATAACACTGCAGAAGTGTCCGCTGCTAAAGCACTGCGGCAACTGTGTCGGCCAACCGTTGACTGTCTCATGCTCGCAACAGTTACCGAAGCATTGCTTTTACCCGGCAAAATGTGTGCTGTCCTGATGTTGCTAAACATTGCGGAAAAGACCAGCGCAGCTGTAGGCGAAACATTATCACGCAACACAAGCTGCGCCAACAACGTCACGTTTGCATTTGCGAGAGTGCAGAACTGCTGTTTTGCTACTATTCGACTGATGTTGCGGTAGCGTCGGGCCCTTTGTTTCCGAAATGTTGTGGCAACGTAACTTTTTTTGCTTTCGGAAAACAAAGCTTACAAACAGTCATCGCAACGTCCGTTTTTACAGTTGGCAAACTGTTCCCGTGGCAGATTCAAAAACAGATTGCGTTTATACTGCCAGAATGCAGTCGCCAAACATTGCTTTCCAAAAGTGTTCCAACTGTACGACACAACAGTTTTGCGCTAGGTTGGGATAGATGTTTCGAGGAATTGTTGCGGAAACAGTGGGCACCATTGTTTGTTGACTGTCGCTCAAACCTATTCGGCAGACGTTGCGCGCCCCAACGGGACTGCAGCTGCACATCATTTTTGCCAACTGTTGCCGCATGCATCTTCTCAACATTTGCACTGCATGACGAGGCAGTGCTCCTCGCAACAGTGCATCCCCCATGATCGGGGCAACATTGTCTTGCTTTTGTTGCTAGAGTGTGTCATGCCACTGCTGCGTTGCATAGTTTTCCGGGTGTTCTTCACTTGTCTCGCAACAAGTAGAAAACAGTTGGGCAGCATCTTAGCAACTATTCCGGGCACCTCATCGCGGAGCAGTAATACAGCGAACGTTAGTAGAGCGCAGTATACTACCATAGAATACTCCCCGAAAAAGTAGCACAGATCCGTAGGGCTGAAACTATCTATCGGCGATCGCAACGGCACCATTTCTCCCGACTCGCCCACTACAGGAACTACACAGCCGCTTGTACTGGTTCAGGAGTATCGCATTCTATATCGTCAACTCCTACTCTTGTATTTTGGCTTTGACCGGCAATCTCGGCGCCGAAGCATATACGGTGGATATGCCAACACCCACCTTCAAAGCGGGCGTGCCGTGAGTTACTGCAGAAGTCAGCATGCACCCTAGTCGGGACGCGCTACTTGAAATCCACGGTGAGACGTGGTTGTATAAAAACAATATTAATTGTACCGCGAAACCTTGTAAACTAAACTTTTTAAAAACCATCACGTGCCTGCTATTTGTACCAATCTCTAATATGAATTCTTACAAAAAGAGTTTTTTTCCGTTTGTTTTTATGCAAAGAACAAGCTTTCTAAAAGCTCATGGTAACCAGAGTGCTGGCCGGAGAGGTTACTCGTTCTGTGGATGCTAGTAGAGGGCGCCACCGCCGCCTGGTTCTGAAGTTCTCCGGCCCCGGCAGCACCGCTCCGGACCGACCCGCAGAATTTTGTTTCAACCAGGGAAAAAGTCCTCCTCACCACCCCTCCCATTTCCTCCTCTCCTCCGTTTATCTTGACGGCGGGGGACCTCTTTTGTCGCTGCATCTCGAGGCCGGATAAGCCAAACTAAGCGCATATTGGGCGAATTGCGGCGGGAGGGACAGCGACCTTGTGAGCCCTCTTTCCTCCGGCGATACCAGAAAAGCGCCCGGAACCGAACTCTTCCTTCGGCAGTGTTTCAGAGCCTCTCGGTCTCGTCCCTGAATATTTGTTTTGTTTTGCGGCAACCATATTCATGTGCTAGGCTGCTTGGCTACTCCGAGTATTCCAACGAGGAAATAAAACGTTTTTGCACAGCCGCGCCAGTTTAATTTGTAACGTAAATGGCAATAGATATGATTTGCTTCATTTACGCACAAAAACGCGTTTGAACTTGAACTTTTCAGGCTGTACTGATTGATCTTTTTTTTTCGGCCGATGTTTTTGTAATAAATTTGTTCTTTTTGGCATTGCTTTTTTTTTTTTTGTCGCGCACACCGAACACGTGAGAATCTTTACATTGATAATTCCCTGTCAGTGGAAAGAGAACGGACGGCCGCGTGAGTGCACGAAGTTGCTGAGTAAGCGTGCAATACTGGAGGATCGTTGTTGTTTGAAATGAGTGCAAGATTGGTTGCTATTGGTATCAAGCACCTCCGAGCCGCCTTTGATGTGAACCTTACTGCGTCACGTGCGTTACATTTCCGGTCTCGCTTTCTTTCTCTTGTGCTTGGTGGAACATCTCGTCGTTTTGCAGCCTTCAGCTACAGGTTTCCACGTACTGTAACCCTGCAGTACGCGTACCGAAAGCCTTAGGCCGCACTTAGGGCTCGAAAAGGGAAGTGAAATCATGTCATAAGCTACTTTAGTTCTAAATAAGACACGGCAACAAGTGGGTGATCTTCGAAAGCGTTTCTTTTTGCGGGTTCTCGTGCAAGGGTGTCTTTTTCAGCAGTGAAACAACTTGTGAGATGGAATATCCATGTAAACTCAGCCTTCAGATCATGCTTCAAGGATGCGCTTTTGAAGACACGCCCTCACCTGCCATCCTAGTTTCATCCGGATTTACTACATACCTTACGTTCTTTCATGTTTTTAAAGGGTTTATCGTTTTACATTTTAGACAAACTGACAATTCAGCGTCACGCGCTTTGCGGCTGTCACAAGCTCTTTTGTGGAGCGGAGTACTACGTGTCCTGAGCCAGTGTTCATTCCCGACTTTCACAGACATCGACAACTTGTGCCATCCATTTTCAAATGCAGTACTATTCAAAACTTTCAATAGAAAAATTAGTTTTCCTCAAATAATATAAAAAGGAGCGCACTGTTATTACAGGAACTTCAGATATAGGTTCACCATAGTCATTCACTTTGTCTTGGTACAGAAAAAGAGCCTAAATAAGACAGCAAGATTATTACAAAAGCGGTTGAACTTTTGTGAAATAGTATGGAAAATCTCTAAAAGAGAGACAAACTTTTCTCTCTATATTTTTAATAAGCCAATTCCAGTAAAAACGAATCGCTGAATAAAACTGCCGGGACTATCGATTACGTGTGTAGCTAGCTCAATCTACGGTAGCAGGTTCAAGTAAACCGCCTGGGCGCATTTTGTGCGACAACCCCACATGAGCGGTACCCAGAACGGTGTGTCCTGCGTTAATTAATATGGCCTGCATGACATCGGACGTCTGCGAGCGTGGCGCAGTAAGATCCGTGCCGGATCGCACACTGTGGTGCCGGGTTCTAAGTTCATCCCGCTGTGTTCGCTCCCTTTTCCTATAGGTCTCAAATGACGCAGGCGAACCTTTCCTTTTGTCGGAATACAACTTTTAAGCTTCTACATAAGATGAAATGTAATGTGGTTGGTTGGTGCAGTTCGTGGGAATTTTTTGATAGGCACCAAAAATAACAACAAAACCAGGACAGGCTGAACATGCAAGACGCTTGAACAGAGCCGGTGGAAATAAAAATGAAACTGCAGTTATGTGGTACGCTGGGTCATTGGTTGATTTATTCGGTTTTGAAAGGCGCCAAAAAAACAAAACAAGACAAGCTGAGCGATGTAAAACGCCTCGTTCAATTTATTTCTCTGTCCTCTTGGAGCCCAACAAAACGCACAATGTTACGCTTCGCAGTGCTCCCATTATTGCGCGCGGAAATAAAACAAAATTGTTTAATACTTTTTCACATGAGGGCAATGAAATAGAGACTTATTTCCTAGCTGCTTTCCGCTGTGCTTCTGGGCTCCCCACCAAATTGAGAATTTCTGTGCAGGGTGAATGAACTATTTGTATATAAATTGTCATGCGCTATAAGTCTGGTAGTTGCGTTTACAAGCAGCGTGTTTCTGGCACATGAATTCTCCAAGCGTTTTGCCTTCCCGTCGCATGGTAGGGAATTAAAAATATCCCTGGCGTCATTTGTGCATGCGGTTTCGCAGGGCGCCGTCTGCTTGACCTTTGTCGAAAACGACCGAGAACTCTGTACGCAAGGTTCCCGGCGGCAGACGCTTAGGAAAATAATCTTATCCTTCCATTGAAGACAAACTCGCTTTCCGCTCGCAAAGCCGAGCAGCAAACCGAAATCCCCGGGCGGTGGTTTTAGGGATCTGCAAGGTCACCAGCGCTTTCTCGGCAACTTACTTGACCAGTGCCAGAGTTGGTTTCGTGGAGTCGATGAAAGCACTTCTTGAGAGCTATGATGCATTCCAGCATTTATTGAAGCTAAGTTTTCATGCTTATCTGTTTGAATACTCATCTGAGTTGTCCCTTCCATAGTTTTTATACGTGTGTGTTTGCATGCTCCTCTCAGTTTTCCCTCTGATAGATAAACCCACAAAAGCCAAAATAGTTCTTTTTTTTTTCGAACGAGAGCACTTTGATGAGAACAGCTTTCAAGAAAGTTGCAAGTACCGCTGCTAGCAAACACAGTGCTGAACGTATCTGCAAGATGATACCGTTAGAAATATAATGCCTGACAAATGAAATTTGGTCGCAGTTCTGTATGTGCGACACCGTTTTGTGCGTTTTTTAATATTATGAACTTTTCTTGTCTAGATAAACAAGGTTGAACATATAAGTGTCAGTTTGATGTTTTCTGTGGTGGGGAAGGCTGTGACGAGCATCAGTAAAATGCACTAGGCGTTCTTTACTTTCTTATGAGTATGGCCAACAACTTTACAAAATCCGAAAACCGTAAAGCATATGAGCACCCGTATATTAGATTTGAAGGTTCGCAAAACATTTACATCCATGACGCTCAAGCAAGCATCAAATGCCGAAGGAAAGGGAGAAATGTGTACGATTCACACTAGCATTGAACTAGCGGAATATCAGTTTTAGAATGGCAGGCATATGAGTGCAAGGATGGATCAGCTTAAATTATCATAAGATGTAGCGCTGATGAGATCGATACAATTTTGACACGATTTGCATTGCTAGGCTATTTGTGAACGTGCCCTTCACTGCCACGTCTCTTCTGTTCGTAAAAAGCCAGGATTACCTTCCCACGCATGGCACACGTGCTTGCGCGCGTAGTAAACCGAAGGTGCGTTTTATTTTCGGTACACTCTGGTTGTGGGGCTGCATGGCCAAATGAGATCATAGTAAAATTAATGTAATCTCATATGGCACAAGCAAGTTCGGGATTCGCATTCAGAGAATCGCCGTGCCTGGCAGTTCGCTTTTTATTATTATCTTGCGCGAGCTGCCTGCATGGCATATCCTCTAACACAGAGCTCGAAAAAATGCTCTCTAAGTTGTCCTATGGTTACTATTCGTGACGTCACGAAGGTAATTTTGAGTTCCTAAGAGCGGGTTCAATGATGCGTATACAGCACGCCTTGTTCTCATCGCCCACTCAACGCGACGCCGTCGGAGTATAGAACCAGATACGCTTATTTCTGTCCATGATGCTCTGTTGTGTGCCTAAGGAATGACGGCCAGCTTTTTCTTCCCTTGCCTGGGTGCCGGTGTCGGAGTAGGAGGGGCGAAAATTAGCCTCTTGAGCGAGTTGTTCAGCAGGTCGTCGGGAAAGCCGGCCTTTCTCAAACTCCGCGTCTGCAGCCGGACACTATGCTCCGCGTAACGGGGGCAGGATCAAGAACGCGCTGACGTCATATGGGACTTGACAAGCCCTGGTTTAATTAACGGTATTAGAATGAGCGCTAGCGAAATGCAGAACTGGCTTCTTCCGTCCTTTGCCTAAACTCCCAGCAGATTCCCCCGGGATGGATCGCCAAACGAAGGTCTAAGAATTGGAGAGTTCCGTTGGAGTGGTCCTCCCTTCTAAAGACGAGGCCTGCGGGGCCCGACGAAAAGGCCTCCAGGATATAGTCTCAGGGTCTGTCTGCTCTTCATGAATGATTAGGTAGTCATCTACATAACGGTAGGGCCAGCAGCCCGGCGCTGAATCATTCAGTCGCTCCTTGATTGCCCGATCTACGTACGTGAGAAATAAATTGAGCATAGTTGTAAACTAGAGACAGGGGGAATACGGACAAAAAACAAAACACAGAACGAAACAGACGAAGTCTCAAACGAAAAAAAAATTGGCTTGCTTGGTATTTTTATACAGCCTTGAGCTGAAACGGGTTAGCCCTAAGGTGCCTACATGTTTTCGCTCCGCTTTAGGGTGGCGCCAACTTCTTGTTACCCTTTCCCAGACCCTCTCCCACCGCCATTTTCTCCCACGTCTTATTTCGCTAAACGTAAACAACGTTGAGTTTCTGTAGTCTCGACACACCGGCAACACTGCGAGACCACTTCCGTTTCCGCTCATGAGAGGAGTCGGAGGCTCAGCAGGATGGCGGTCGTGGTGGCTGTCGCTCTCTTTATTCGGGTGTTTCATATTTTGAAGTTGCGAGCAGGAAGTGTGCGTTGCTTTTAATGAAACGCGAGTTCCCGTGACAAAATAAAATGCATCAGACCGGCATCGCATGCCGGAGCCTCGCCGTTGGAACGAGAGCGGTGGGCGCTCCCTAGCCCTAACGAGGATTAGCGGCGTAGTGCGAGAGCACGACCGGCGAGTGTGACAAAATGGTCGACGAAAACAGCGCAGGTTGCAATGGCGACGAGGTAGGCAACACTGGTTTGTCGGCAACAGGTATCACAAACGTTGTCGCCACCCTAAACAGCGGAGCGGCGGAAACATGTAGGCACCCTAGTTAGCCCACTCGGCCACTTCCTCAGCTAAAACTTTATTTCACAGGACAAACTTATATGTAACTCACTATACCTTTGTCCCCCTCTTTGTTTCTTCCTTTTTCCCAAAAGGCCTACCCCTTCCCTCCTCCTTTTCCAGGCCCCGTACATTCAAGCCAACGATAAGCTCAGACGGCGTCAGCTCAAAGTTGCCGACAGGTCCCCTGTCAACACAAATACACCGCGACATCCCGAGGTTCCCCGGTTCTCTCAAATCAGTCGCAAAGCCGCCGACAGAACCCCTGTCATAATGGAAGCATGGCGGAAAGCAGATTGCTGGAAATAGAAGTCTATATTGCATATCACTGGTGTGAAAAAGTATTACGTATTTTTGTCTTATTTCCGTGCAAAAGAAAAAAAAAAACAGCGTTTAGAAACCGAACACTGTGCGTTTAGAGGCAAAGCTTAGCAATTCCTCTTTTAACTACCTTTGAATGGTTGAAAGGTTTGTATATTGCTGAAAAACGCTTAATTGATAAGTTTCTGTGATGACACATGGGTGGACGCATTGAAGTTGACGATATATCTGTATGTTTCCTAAAGGTTTCCTGAATACAGTTGTAAGTTGCGCTCGTGTTTGTTTCTCTCTCTTGTGTCCGTCTTTTTTTGCGCAAAACCATGTATCCAAACGTTCACCAACTCGCCCAAAACAAACTATTTTAACAGAAAGGATAAACTCTAAATTTGGAAGCATTGACGTTTCCACGCGTTGAACCAAAACAAATGGCAAGGTTATCGCAGGATTGAAAGGCGTCGGTCACCAGAAAGACGTCACCATCTTTTAGAATCCCTGCCGCCGTGGTACAAAGGTGCGGCCTCTCGCTGGGTGATGACTCCCGTTCAGAAGGTCGATTCCCACTAAATCCCCTGGTCATCCTTTCTCCTATAGCGCCTCAAAAATTAGACAAAAGACTGCGTAACCACCACGGACGGCACCTTCTTTGTATCGCAGTCCCCCAACTCCCTGGCATTCAAAGACTGAATTATGCTGGACGCTGCGCCCGCGTTATCCTTCTCGCAGTTCCTGGTTGCGTGTGAAGGCTACTACACCATTCTTCTAAAGAGGCCCATTCGTAGCAGTAATAGTGATGGCTTTCGCCTGCTTCGCCCTTACTTTGCCGCTACCGGTGTGAAAAAAAAATGTTTGGACACGAACGACAAACTTAGGGTAACGAGCTTATAAACGCTCGCCACCTTTTTTAATCATATATACACGTAAAGATACTACGAGTACGCATGTAGTAATAACCAAAACATGGCCGGCGCTATACTTCGTTTATAATCACCAATAATCTTCTTTGGTTATAATTATGGGTTATCTTAAGCGATCGGTGTCTTATTTTCGTTGCTTGTGTAGCCTAAACCGGACTGTGACTAAAACCGGTGTGGCTATGAGGTATGCTGTTTGTGAGCAGTCTGTGTACTGTAGAGTTGCCTGTGTCATGCAACTTCTGCCTCTAACCAACAAGGCCGTTCTGGAACGATTGTTATAAAAGCCTCTTTACTGCCATCCCGCACTCACTTTTCGTGCAAGATGGCAACGACCACCAAAACTTTGTTATTATGGCCCGGGCTAAAGGCTGAACTCCATGGGGCGAATTATGCGACGAATAACTGACGAACGCCGCCCGACGGCACGCTCGCTTGGCGCGAGACGTAGCAGCCACTGTGCTGATGCCACGCGCAGAGCAAAAGCCGCCGGGCAAAATTCGTCGATTTTTAGCTATATATTCGTCCCATGGAGTTCAGCCTTAAGTGCTATGTTTAAACTGAGCGAAACGAAGTCAGACAATTTGCTGTTTAAATGTCGGCTCTGTATGCCGAAACTCAAGCTGCTGAGCACATCCGGGACGTCTAACTCTAATTTGAAAAAGCACATTAAGAGTTATTCTTCAATGTCACTTACTTTTTCCCGTTAAAATGTCGTCGTTAAGCTTTCTTAGCCAAAAGAACGCACCTTTCTTTCTAGATCGTTTTGTTAGTCGCCAGTTTTTCAGCTACATCTCACAATGCTCATTAATGCAACCTAGCGAAAAAGTCTTCGAAAACGGCTTAGTCTAGTTTACTTGCATAATTCAGAAGGAGAATAATGAATCATAGAAGTTATATATAAACACGCCTATGTGAGATATGTTTAAGGTTGCGGTTTATTTAGACAGTTTTTTTCTATACTAATTCGTGATGCAGTTTATTTAGTTAATCTTTCGTTGTTCCACACGACTGATAACTAGAAATTAACAGCGGTGCGAATTCGCACCAGTCCTAATTGTGTTTTTTTTTTCGCCAGTCCCTCTATTCGCAGAAGCTGACAGGGTTCGCGGTAATTTCAAGAAACGAAAGACCGAAGCTACAACCCACTTTCCCAACACACCCTTGCTGAAGCAGGGGAGGATCGACCCTATGCATCAAACTCCCGTTTCTCAAGAAGTGTTCGACAACCTTATAGAGACGTTTGTGGTTGAGACTCTACAGTCATATACTAACAGCTGCCATTTACTAACAGTGAAACACAAAGTAACGACAAACTAACATAAAAGTAACGTCCGTTATAGTCGTGGCAAGTAACGACACCGGTTTTCCTTACATTTACAAAATTGTAACGGAGCTCTGTAACGCGTTAGCTTTTTTCAAGCTAACGAGTAACGCTATTTCGTTAATTATTTTCGGTAACGGGCACAACACAGCTGGGAGACATTTGCGGTGTCAAAAGGATCGCAGATACGGAGTCTAAAACATGATGATCATCGAATGGTAGTGGACGTAGACGTAGAATGATCAGATGCAAAGTTTCGCATGATTCCTAAACGAATAATGCAGGCGTCCAAGTATACCTTCATATCAAATTGTGAGACAGAACTGTAGAGAAGATTGTGTTTCTTGTAAAAGATTTCGGCCCCCTTGTATCCGGTCCGCTTTTCTATAGGCCTCGAATAACGCGGGCGAATCTTCCCTTTTGTTGCACTTCCACTTCTTCGCTTCCGCAAATTATGAATGTGGAAGGTTGCTCCAGTGGCTTAGAGCTCACTTTTTGAAAGGACCCAAAGCTAAAAACGGACCAGTACAAGCTGAACTATGCAAGGCGTTTGAAGAGAGCCTGTCGTAATGAAAATGAACTGCTCTAATGTGGTGAGTCGGGTCAGTCGGTTCATAATTTTTTCATCCACTTTTGAAAGGCTCGGAAAAAACAAGAAACCAGGACAAGCTGAGTGACGCAAGGCGCCTCGTATTGTTCAGGTTGTCCCGGTTTTTGATGTCCTTTCGGCGCTCTTTATATCTCACAATGGGCGCGTTCAGTAGCGGCTCCCTCAGCTCCGAACGGAGTCACTCGAGTCGGAGTCCTCGGAGCGCCTACTGAACGGCAAAAAAAAACAAAAAACCAAGGCACCAAACCTGCTTCTACGCAATTTCTGCTTCCTCCCTGTGCCAGACGGTCTCCGAATAAAAGGGAAGCAGACGATGGCGAGCACGATCGCTTTTATTTGACGCCGGTATTGAAGAAGTCTCGACAAGGTCCTTGAAGAATAAGCGAGTGACTGTACACATCAGCGCTGCTGTTCGAAGCGGTGCAGCGCGATCGAGCCCTTCGCTTGACGGTGCAAAGGCAGCTACTGTTATAAAAACCGACAAAAACGGCGAATCTATGCCGCCGGTGGCGATACGTTTATGCGGCCATACGTTTGTTCTGCCCTTCGTAACGAACTTCCTATAAAATGTATTCGTATACACACGGGAAGTTCGGCCGCGCTCGGCGATCAAGGTTTCGTCGGCCGAAGCGAGCCGCTTGGCGGTGCAAAGGCAGCTACTGTTATAAAAAACGACAAAAACGGCGAATCTACGCCGCCGGTTGCGATACTTTTATGCGGCTATACGTTTGTTCTGCCCTTCGTAACGAACTTCCTATAAAATGTATTCGTATACACACGGGAAGTTCGGCCGCGCTCGGCGATCAAGGTTTTGTCGGCCGAAGCGAGCGTCAGCCAACGTGCACCCCGATTTAGCTACGCAAACAAAACATCAATCGGGATCATGCTCTGCGTGAGTGTCCAACCGGCTACCGAATTCGCGTTCATACCCTGCTTAGGTCTGTTCAGCGCGGACAGGACTATCGTCGATATTCACCGAGGTTCCGTGGAACGGCGATCAAGACACGGCTTCAAATGAACGTTTACGTTGTTTATTAGCATATTCAAACCCAACGAAATACGGTCCAATGCATTTTCCGAAAGAGCCTTACCTCAAAATGAAATTTGAACGCGTCATTCTTACCTTGAGCACTTTTCTATAACAAAAGCGAGCAAACCGCACACAGAACCAACGCAGCTTATCCCGCCATTTTGTTAGTTTTTTTTTCTCTTTTAGCGGCGGAAATCGTCACCAGTCAGAAAATGACGTAATCTTTAGGTCCTTTGACTCTACGTGCACCGTCTCCGGACTCGGTGCTTCGGAGCTTGACTCTGAAGCCCCGGAGTTATGTGCACCGGAAGTAACTTTTGGCCGTCCAGTGGAAGGAGTCAGTGACTCCTTGACTCCGGGGCCGCTACTGAACGCTCGCAATGTTCGGTTTCTAAACGCTGTTTTTATTTTCGCGCAGAAATAAGACAAAAATGCGTGAATAATTTATTATACCAGTGCATATTCATTATAGACTTCTATTTCAAGCAAGCTGCTTTCCGCCATGCTTCCATGTCATCCTCCAGGCCGCAAAGGTTTGTGTACAGTGATTAAACTATTTACATGTAAATTGACATGCACTATAAATCTGGTACTCTCTCTTAGATAGCAGCATGTTAGTGCACATGAATTCCCCAGCGCCTTGCCTTCTAATCGTGTGGAAGGAAAAATGGAAATATACCGGGTATTATTTGTGCAGAAGGCTAGATTCAACGGTCGCCTATTATTTCTACAAACCTCCTGACAGATTCACTACCATAGACCGAGTCCTTTCTCCAGGAAGCGAGGTTTTGGTGGAAATTCATTGCTCGGCCGCTATTCTTTGTAGTGGCGCGGGAAAAAAAAATGAAGAGAGAGAGAGAGCAGGCGGGGGGGGGGGGGAACAACAATTTTCGCAAGCTAATTTTTTTTTTTTTTGCAATTGCGACATTTTGTTGCGGGTAGGTATGCCTTTGTTTAGAGTGCTACAATATATGGTGTAAACAATTTTAGGCACTACCCACAAATGTTTCATCGTCAACGACAGTTTGTAAAGAATTACGCTCTGCCCCGGGTGCTTCTACCTTACGCACTGGAGCGTCACAGGAGCGAGTATTTCCGCAAAATAAATACGAGGACCTATTTATTCCTTTGAAATTTGAATCGACCACTTCTGTGGCATCACGACGAACATATTTTCACCATGAAATCATAACAAATAATGATTGATGATGAAATTGATCGGGTCCTAACAGTAGAGCCACATTATTTAGGTTGCAAATAATTGGGCGACGTTCATGTGATGTTTTTACTCCCACGTTCGAATGTGTTGAGAATGAGCAGCCAAAAAGCCCTGTGTACAGGCTGCTTCCTGGAGTGGCCTAATATCTCCTCAACTCGGGAAAGGGGGAAGGGGGAGAAAGAAACGGGTGGTTGTTGTGGGAAGATGATAATATTTATTCTCACTCAGGAGAGTTGCCCGTCATTAAAAAGTCGACTCGCTCATAACGGGAATGCCTGTGGGGCCACATCTATAGTAACTATGAGTAAAATGTGGTATACAGCTATGTTACTGAGAAGTTATGATCGTGCAAACGATGGGGCGTTGTGGATACGGGTGAAGCAAAGACTTATCTTACGACTGCACCGTCTTTGTTAGAAGCCAGAATCACGGCTTGCTTTTTCCACCCTCCTGACGGCAATCTTGTCCAATACTGGATAAATTCGGTACAGCGTTGATCGCGGAAGCCCGCGCCAATATTTAAAGGTCTTTATCAAGTTATAAAACAAACGTCAAGCAGAGGTAGGGACGAATAAATACGCAAAATAGTGCAAAATGGGATGAACAACCTATGAAGGAGATCTATGTTTCGAACAGTAATGACGAGATTAGGGAAAGCCACTTGATTTTTATGGTTCGGAAAGAAATGTATTATCGACGACCTGAACCGTTTATTGCGCAAGCCAATCCTTGTGCAGACACGGGGATGGTCCGAGCAGCCACGCAATGCCAGAGGGCGGCTGCTGGAATGACCCCAGCATACCGCGGCCCCTCGATCTCCACCGACCGAGCGGCCTCGGGCCTGCGTTGGGTCACGCTGGCTTAGCAATCAAGAACTTAACCATGTGCGGGAGGCTTTGAAGAACCGTAACTACCCCAACCGATTTATCAATCGCGCTGAGAAACGAATGTCCCGTCGGCGCCCGGATCGAGCCGAACGAACACGTGACGTCGTGTGCATCCCGTACGTTAAAGGGGTTTCGGGGGCATTGGAACGCGCGCTTAGGCCGTTGGGGGTACGAACTGTATACAAACCCCACAGAACAATTGCCAACGTTATCTCCAAGCCAAAAGACCCGACCCCGCCAGAGGCAGAAAGGGGCGTGATCTACCAGGTGCAGTGCAAGGAATGCAGACATGTACAAGTTACTCAAATAAGCAATTAAGTTAAGTTACTGAGTATTGATGTCAAAAGTAATTTGAGTAGAGTAGAAATTACTCAAATACAATGTAAATGAGAAATTACTAATTACCGCAAAAAAGTAGCGAATTACTTTTGAAGTTACTTTTGAAGTTACTTTTCTACGTTCTTTATGGTAAAAGAAAGTACAGAGGATTTGATCCGTTAGCGAAATTGTGCTAGCCAAATATGAATCGGCTTGTTTTCTTTCACAGAAATGCTTTAAAAGCTGGTTCTGCTTCTGCGTGCTCAATTGTTTTGTACCTTCTTGTTTGTTTGGTCAGTGATGCACTGAGAATGTGTAATTGTTACTTTGAGGTTTAGAACTGTCTGAGATTGATCTTTAGACAGTGTTTGCTTGTTTACAATGTTGCGTAACGTACACCTAGAAAGTACTTGAAGTAAAGTACAAAGTATATGAGAGGTTATGTACTTCAAGTAAAGTAGTTAGTAGACCGGGCGCAATGTACTTGAAGTAATGTATATAAATACAATATATTTCAAGGTAAAGTACAAGCACTTTTAACTTAATCTTTCATAATGCCCTTTCAATCCCTATAATGTTTGTTTTCTTTTTTGACTGGTTTGCATTGTTTTAGGGGTAATCGAAGGCTCATCAGTTATTTTACGGAAATGGCAGCAAATACTGTATAAGGTCAAGTCGCCGCAGAGTAGTTGTTTTACTCTCGCTGACGAGCTATTTGACACGATCAACTTATAGGCACTTATTTCTATCGGTCTTACAGCTGCCATAACTCACTCAGAGAAATGACCAGATGACGTCTTGAAAGAGCGCGTTTTCAGACAACGATAAGCCATTTGTTTGTTTTCAGATTCGGGAATGTACATTGAAGTCGGGCATTTTACTTTCCTCGTAAAGTAAAAGTACATGCCAGAAAATGTAATTCAAGTGAAGTACAAGTTCTTAAACAGTAGTACTTTAACTACCATGTACTAAAGTACTTCCAACACTGCTTGTTTATTATTTCTATTATTAAAGTCTTCAGCAATGTGCTCCAACGACTTGCAGGATCGAGTGTACAGTGCTCCGGCTTGAGACACGCCGTTTAGCAGTCAAGGACGGTGACCATGTGCGGACGGCTTCCTGAAGAACTGTGACTACCGCAGGCCGATTTATCACTCGCGCTGAGAATCGCATGTCCCGTCGGCGCTCGGATCGAGGCCGACCGGTGCGACGTCGTGCTGCGTCTACGCTCAAGCCGAGTTTCGGGGGCATCGTGAACGCGCGCTGTAGGCCGTCGAGCGGTCACGAACGGTGTATACAAACCCCACAGAACAATTGCCAACGTTATCTCCAAGCCAAAAGACCCGACTCCGCCAGAGGCAGAAGGGGGCGTGATCTAAAAGGTGCAGTGCAAGGAATGTGACGCTTCCTCACATTGGAAAGACGGGACGAGAAAGAAAAACAAGACTAAAAGAACACGGACGGGATGTCGCCAATTCCACGAACGCCACCCGCTTCAAGTCCGAACTCGTCGACCACGCACGGACGTCAGGCCACCAATTTGACTTTGACAAGGCATCGACCTTGGCGAGGGATAAAAGGTGGGGACCGAGAAAGCTCCTGGAATCTTGGTTCAATCCAGAACGACAAACGCGGAAGTGATTCATCTCTGGTAAACAAGAACCGTGGTCCCCTGCCGGAGGTGTACACAGACTTTATGCCTAAATAGCATTTAATTGCATTATAATCAGAACTTTTTCGTGCGACTCTCATTCGCTCTTTGCTTTACTGAAGATGCCTCCCGCATGGGAGGCGAAACGTTTAATTGAATTGTTATTTTTGTTGTGTCAAGCCGTTTTTGTTATTAAAAGTAAACATTTGGCAGAAATCTGCCTGGTTGGGTAAGAACAAATAGATGAGGGGGAAGGAACGCCAACCAAAAATAAAAAGGAGCCCAACGTTTCGAAACCTGCTTGGTTTCTTCTTCAGGGGCGACTGTGTGCGCGAGGAGCAATGGTCTTCTTTTACGGCGGTGGACGTGATGTTTTCGCGATCGTAATGTGGCTGAGCCCGCTGGCGTAGGCGGATGGTAAAGCGCCAAGCGACTGATTGATGTTTTGCGGTGTGGTTTGGATGTGCCATGACTCGACGAAGAGCCTCTGCCGGGAATTGGTCTCAATGTCGAGGATGCGTGTGTTGTCGAAGTCAATGCGGTGGTCATTCAAGTCACTGTGTTCCGCAACCGCGCTGCGCTCATGATCGAACTTTCGCACGTCGTTTTTGTGCTGGCGAATTCTTTCTTTAAAGGTTTTGGTTTCGCCGATGTATGTGGCAGGGCAATCCGCACAAGGAATCTGGTAAATAACGCCTTGCGCTCTTTCCTTGGGGGGACGATCTTTTGGCCGGGGCATCAGGTGCCCAAGCGTTGACAGTGGTTTGTGGGCCATCTGTATGCCTTCTTTTGCCAGCACACGCGCGAGCGCTTCGCTGGTTTCCTTTATGTAAGGGACGCAGACGCGCGTGGTTGAGCGGGGATGTGCGATTTCTTGTGGTCTTAGGCGTCGATCAGACTTACGTTGACGACGAGCGATTCGCTGAATAAAACTGCGCGTGTAGCCGTTATTTAGCAGGTCGGAGATGATGGTTTCTTCTTTCTTTTTTCTTTAGTCCTCCGACGAGCAAATAGTCTTCACTCGGCCCCACGGCCCTCTCCCGTCCTCCCTCCTCCGCCGCGCGGAATCCCCCTCGCTGCCACGACACGGCCTTGGGGCAAGTTGCAAAGCGGACACCCGAGTTGGCGACGGTGGCGCTGGGGAGAGAGGAGGGTCGGGACAGAGCGCGGACGGGGCAGGTTTCGGGGGTATTCGGGGTTCGGAAAAGTGCGGGGTCTCTGGAAGGATAGGCGGCCCCGCTGACGCCGGCGCTGCCGGCCGCGCTCTTGGGGCCCGGCTCCCGACTTCCCGGATCGGGTGAGAGGCCACGGGGACGACGCCTCTCCTTGGCGGACGGATCACCTGAGCCATGGTGGAGCACGACCGGCCGTGGGGGCATCGGCGGCGCGGACCGCCACCAGCGGCCCTACGGACAAGCCCGGGTGCGACAACATCGGGGCAAGCTAACGCCGGCCGCAGCTCGGCGATTGACAGCATTCCCCGCATGGACGTGAGCTTCAAATAAACAGTTGCACCGAGAGTTGTGTAGCGTGGTTCATACGGGGACAGACGGCCGGGAATGGGAAAGAACCCCACAACCTTCAGCCATTTTCCGACTTTTAGTACATGGCAAGGTTGCTAGAACACTCGGATGGGAGACTCACCGCTGAAACCTGGGCCTCTGGCGTCCACCGAGACCGAGCTAAATACGACAATAGCGCCACTCTTAATCTTGTTTTTTTCTTCTTTTGTTTTTTTACTGTGGTCACCTTGAGCTTGCAGAAAGCATGTTTTTGCTTAAGAACAAACAGAAAAAGCTATTTTTGTAGTAAATTTTATTGGAGTTTAGTACCAAATGACGTGCGCGTAATCTTTTCTAATATCTTGAGCTTCAAGGTTTTGCGGCACAATTAATACTGTTTTTATACAACCTTGTCTCAGCGGTGATTTCAGGTAGCGCGTCTCGACCTGCGTGCATCGCATCCTAACAGAGTGGTTCTAGTAACGTTGGTACACGTTTTCCTAGGCAACATGGAGCTCGAAGCAGTGTAGGCCCATTCACACCGGTGGTTGAGTCGCGTTTGCGGACGCGTTTGCTTAAAGATTCAGTGCTATTGCTCGCGATTCGATGACGAAAACGGGCGGATCTGCTAAGCATTTGCCTTTCGAACGCCAGTGTGAAGGAGTGGTTTAATCTGTGTCTTTGTCGTGTCGATCAATGTTGCGTCGGAAACAAATTAGAGACAGTTCACTACACAACGTTGCGATGTTTGGGTCTGTACTACAGTAATACCACATCGCATGAGAAACATCTCGTGCGCTGCAGTTGCGCAACATTTAAATTATGCCACCTAGCAAACGTTGTACCTTCAACCTTTTTCCGACTTTTAGCACACGGTTTTCTAGGCAGCATGGAATTCGAAACAGTAGCCTAACGCTGTGCCTTTGTCGTGCCGATCAATGTTGCGTCAGAAACAGATTGGAAACAGTTCACTACACAACGTTGCGATTTTCGCGTCTGTACTACACTGATACTACGTTGCTTAAGCAACATATCGCGCGCTGCAGTTGCGCAACATTTAAATTATGCCGCCTAGCAAACGTTGTACCTTCAACCTTTTTCCGACTTTTAGCACACGGTTTTCTAGGCAGCATGGAATTCGAAACAGTAGCCTAACGCTGTGCCTTTGTCGTGCCGATCAATGTTGCGTCAGAAACAGATTGGGAACAGTTCACTACACAACGTTGCGATTTTCGCGTCTGTACTACACTGATACAACGTTGCTTAAGCAACATATCGCGCGCTGCAGTTGCGCAACATTTAAATTATGCCGCCTAGCAAACGTTGTACCTTCAACCCTTTTCCGACTTTTAGCACACGGTTTTCTAGGCAGCATGAAATTCGAAACAGTAGCCTAACGCTGTGCCTTTGTCGTGCCGATCAATGTTGTGTCAGAAACAGATTGGAAACAGTTCACTACACAACGTTGCGATTTTCGCGTCTATACTACACTGATGCAACCTTGCCTAAGCAACATATCGCGCGCTGCAGTTGCGCAACATTTAAATTATGCCGCCTAGCAAACGTTGTACCTTCAACCTTTTTCCGACTTTTACCACACGGTTTTCTAGGCAGCATGGAATTCGAAACAGTAGCCTAACGCTGTGCCTTTGTCGTGCCGATCAATGTTGCGTCAGAAACAGATTGGAAACAGTTCACTACACAACGTTGCGATTTTCGCGTCTGTACTACACTGATAAAACGTTGCTTAAGCAACATACCGCGCGCTGCAGTTGCGCAACATTTAAATTATGCCGCCTAGCAAACGTTGTACCTTCAACCTTTTTCCGACTTTTAGCACACGGTTTCCTAGGCAGCATGGAATTCGGAACAGTAGCCTAACGCTGCGCCTATGTCGTGCCAATCAATGTTGCATCAGAAACAAATTGGAGACAGTTCACTACACAACGTTGCGATGTTTGCGTCTGTACTACAGTAATACCACGTTGCATAAGAAACATATCGTGCGCTGCAGTTGCGCAACATTTAAATTATGCCGCCTAGCAAACGTTGTATCTTCAACCTTTTTTACCTTTAGTACACGGTTTCCTAGGCAGCATGAAATTCGAAACAGTAGCCTAACGCTGTGCCTTGTTGTGCCGATCAATGTTGCGTCAGAAACATATTGGAAACAGTTCACTACACAACGTTGCGATTTTCGCGTCTGTACTACACTGATACTACGTTGCTTAAGCAACATGTCGCGCGCTGCAGTTGCTCAACATTTAAATTATGCCGCCTAGCAAACGTTGTACCTTCAGCCTTTTCCGACTTTTAATACACAGTTCCCCAGGCAGCATGGCGTTCGAAACAGTAGCGTAACGCTGCGTGTTTGTCGTGCCAATCACTGTTGTGTCAGAAACATATTGGGGACTGTTGCGCAAAATCTCCCAACACTCCCACAACATTCGGAACATTCTCGCAACATATCTACAACATATCAATGTTACTTGGGATGCTTAACAACTGTTTTGAGTTGCTCGTTAGACTGTCGCGTCGTGGGCCTTCCACGCTCTTTTTGAACGTAATCATTACAAGAGGAAACTTCACAAATAAACAAACTTGATTAAATTTCATATTTTCATGTCTAAAGGCATTTCCATCCCGCGACGAAGACGCCCGACTAACGCAACCATATCATAAAGAGAAAACAAAGAACTGGTGTCGTCAGCGATGGGAATCTGTTACCAGTACAAGTTCCTTAGAATACCGAAACCTAACCTGAGCGAATCGCGATAGATGGGTGCCGAAAAAATGTCTTTAGAAAATTAGAAATAAAAGAGGGTGAATACAACTATCGTTACAAGCAGAGGAAATAAATGTGTATATCACAAATAGCACCGACAAGCCATTTGTTTCGGGTGCATTGCAGTACACGCTTAGCAAAAATAACACGCCCAGGCGTGTAAACAGTTGTCCCATAGCAGACACGTCATAACGTGTTCGTTTTACACGCAGCCATATGTGTTATTCGTCTACACATGAGGTGCCATGTAAACTTAACACGATACACCGTGTTTTTCTTCCGCTAAACACGGCTGAGCGTGCTCCTCATAAAACATGGCGGCCAGCAGCCGAGAACAGGCGAGAAACGAGCCCAGCGAGCCGCGCGCCTTTCAGTCGAATTAGGAGCCCACAGGACGCGTTTGTTTTCGTTCGATGTCTTTTATACACAGTACACAGTCTCCAAGGAACGGACGTAGCTACTTGCAGAGGAACGTACGTGCGCGTTGGCGGTCGGTGGCATCGGTAGCTACGGCGCAGTGCGGCAGTGCGACGGAGCCGACGGATCCGCTAGACAGAAAAACGAATGCCGAACTTATATGGACAAATAACTTGAGCGATCAATTTGAAATCGGCGGTAACTTGCGCCACCTAGCGAAAGTTTTAGCAGTCTTTAGAAAAAAACGAGTCTGTCAGTACGTTACGACCGATCGCGAGCAGACACAACCCTACATACATCTCAGACAACACGACTACCACTCATTACAACGCACCGACATGTACACAAACATAACACCAACACTGCGCCCGACACTTTCTACTCAACGAGCTTCCGTCCCCGCGGCGTGTATAAGCTTGACATGTGCTGGTGAGCTCTTTAGTCGCTGACTGTTACAGATCTATAGAAGAAGACACAAAACACGGCGCAATAACCAGCCGTATATAAAAACTGTTTGAATTTTAAAAGTATGGAGGCAGAATCTATAATGTTAGTCCGTTGCGAAAAATAACGATGTATTAACAATAAATCTAACACCGGTCGTGAAGAAGTTCAATTTTTTGTTATTTTCATGCTAGACCAGTGTAATGAGCAGTCCGACTAGCTTGAACCAGATAAAACAACTTATTATAATTTTAATATTATGTAATTAATAATAAATGGGAATGATCCTTGCGCAAAGAATTTTTTATATATTCTTGTGAAGGACATCCGCCCAACACATCACTTCCGCTACTTGCAGTACGGAAGCGGGAGCAGACGCCTTCACTTTTGGGGCAGTTTTATTCAGTTTGTTGTCGTATGTCGTGTCGGTGTCGATCGAGTGGAGCTGTGGGGCTTGGGAGTTTGTGACTGGTGATATTCGTGATCACTGGTGTGACACTGATGTGTCGTTTTTATACCGCCACCACCCAAACTTTGAAGATTCACGGGCCCGAAGCACTGCATTATGCTGAATCGCGAGCTCCTTCTCTGTTGACGTCGTTTTCCTGGTACCACTCGTGGATACTGCAAGCTTTTAAACAGTGTGCATCGTCTCGCCTAGATCACCGGTGACGTACTCGATCTGTTGAAACGTATTGCTTCCGTCATTTTGGAGTACGCAAGGTAGTTGTCTCGTTGCTCTGGTTTCGGTTATAAAAGCAAGGCAAAACGCTCGTAGTTCTCGCCCTCAGTACACGTTGGACATCTTCCACACTTTGACAGCGGATAACTCTATGAACGAGGATTAACATTTACTTCAGAGGTCACTCTCGCCGCTTCCTCACCGTTGAGCTGCAGGATCAGCTGGCGACAAGCCGCGGATGAAAGGCGTGAGAATCAACAGCCCGAGTGCACTCGGTGCCGATGCGGCCGATGCGGGTTTCAGTCAACCGGGAGGCCAGCACAAACCGTGACCGTTCCAGCTCTTCGTCATGACACGGTGTTGCAGAGAGCAGGGTAAAATACTACTACGCGGACCACCAACGCAAACGCACTGTTATCGTAAATCTTGGCTTGTGATTGCGCCTTTGTAAATCATGTTATTCGTTTTGCTGGAGAGACGCAAACGACTGGAATAACAAAATCGCTTGCATATTCCATATACTTCGCAAAATCATTTACCCAGTCACCTTGCGAAAAGCGCGAAACACGGAGTCCACACCGTCCTAAGCTTCCCCTGTCTTTTACCTGCTTTAGAGCAGTTTATACCTGCTAGTAGATATGCGATGCTGAAACTGAAATAGGGCAGTGCCATAGAGAAGAGAGACAAAGTTGGGAAAGCTTGCTCGCTCTGTCCAATTTCTCAACTCTCAAGTGATTGTACCATATTAATTGCACCAACGCCTCTCCCCAAAATAAACAAAAAGCACTACGTTCGCTAAGTAAAAAATTGTCTCAGTTCATGCATCTGTGGGAAGGTAGGAAATCTTGCCCTAATTTATTCACACCGCATGATGAGCGCAACAAACTCGCACGCGATTTACAGGAAAATATCGGTGGTGACTTAAGTTGCCCTGAAATTCTGTATAATCTGTCGCTTGCAGGACAGAATCATCTACTCGGTCGGTGTGCGTCGCTGTGCAAACACGTCGCTGTGCAAGCGCAGTCCAACACGAAGCATAAACACGGCAGATTTAGGAAAACAATCCGGAGTTCATTGTTCAATTAAAACGACGTAATTTTGTTGAAAACGCCCGCAGCCTTTTACTCGCGGTATGCGTCGGGATACTTCCACATTTTGAAACGGAACGAAGGAAGATTTACTTTTAAAAACTATCGCTGCGTCCTCCCGGACCAGCTGGACCGGATCAGCTGACGAAGACGGGACTGAACCTCAACCCCACAACAACCAATTTGCGCCCCGTGTTAGTGTGGGTTTCTACCTCCGTGCACCGCACCACACACCACGAACGTTTCAGCTCCTTTTCGCATCGCCGTGTTACACCAAAGAGAACGCAATCGCCGAAGTCAATGCAGCGGTGTCGTGAACCTTGGCTTGTAGTTGCGCGCTCGTAAAGACTGTGACTCCCTTCGCTTTCAAAGCACACACGGTGATTACGATTGATACTTTCCGTCTTCCGGGAACATCACATGGCACTTCTCCGGTCACGTATTCGCTACATGTGCTCGCAAACCGCGTCAAACCAAAACAACACCGGCGCCATGTTGAACGTGCGCTGTTGCTAGATTTTCACCGACCAAACAAAAACAACGAAAGCAAACCGGCTCTAGCTTCCAGCGTACATCGGCGTTGCGCCGTAGCCAGATTTTCTCCGTCAGCTCTAACTTAAAGATGACCTACAGATGCAGCAACACTGGCCACCATGCACGGAGCGCAGTAAATTGTGAGGAGGGTGCATGGGAAGCGGCGGCACGGGCGGCACCTTCGCTTGCAGTTGAAGGGTTAGAGCAAAAACAAAACCAACTGTAATGTCACGTGTTCAGATCGAGGGCACGCTTTTTATATTCATTGTAACTGTTTAGAACGAGTAATTAAACGCCTTAATTTATTTGTGGTGTCTGAGAAACAATTATCAAGACACCTAAAATAAATACAAACATGAAGACATGAGGGAAGCCGCATTGCCATCGATCAGGAAAAAATGGCAGCAATGGCAGCAAGCACGATAAGCGAGGGGTTCGCCCCGTCCCGCGACATGGCGTAATTGCTTTTGGTGCATATCTGTCTCCGAGACATGTTTCTTTCCAGGGAAATTGTCTCCACGGTCCTTTCTAGGTGTGTCCCCAAGCATTCCGGTGCTTCGGTAGTCGGCAATGCTGCGGTTGTCGCCGGCGGTGATGCGTGTTTTTGAAGTCGGCTACGCGGTTATGCCTGTATGACCAAACCAAAACACGTTTTTTACAACCTCGCATGATTTTTGAACGAATCATCCGTTACTCAACGTGCAAATTTATGGTAATTTGTGTAAATAGCGTGGTTTTCACCCCGAAATATTCACCAAGTGCACGGGACTTGCTAACAGTGTAGGGAGTAGATTTCTTGTTTGAACCCATCAAGATATCGTCTTTATTTTTCGTGGAGATTGATTTTAATTTACCCTCAGCTTACAGTATTTTATTACTAGATTATTTTAACGCACCAGGCTCCCAAGTTTTATTTAGAGTATAGTCCTAAAATACCTTCAGAAAAGCAAGCATCGCAATATTTTTTCCTCTAAATTGTGACTCTATGTGAGTCTATGATTCTATAATTTATTTTGAGCTACAAAACTGTTTAAATTTCTACAACTGCAGTGATGTGCAACAGTGGTGTGTTGTCTAACCTGGGCTGAGAAAATGTTTTCCCATCCGAAAATATTGAAGAATAAAGTATCATGTATACAAGCTGTATACATGTATACAAGCTTATACATGTACATGTATACAACCTAGAATTCCAGTGTGGACATATCCTTTCGATGTGGCATAGATTTTTGCATCACACAGCCCAGGTAATGTAACACATGCGTCAAATGGTCCGGTGTATTTCTGACAGGGACTAGTTTTACCTCGGTTTGATGTCTGAGAAATATATCAGCTTCGTCCAAAAACTACTTTCCAAGAGTACAGAAACATGTTCCAATTGATCCGATTCTCAACAGTTTCGTCCATTTTGTATTTCCATTG